>JABCKV010000202.1:4375-31032 GCA_018282005.1 Asterophora parasitica
CATGCTGCAAATACCCCCAGAACATGGTTTGAAGTGATACACTCCTCTTCTCAAAAATCGGCACCAAAGAAAGTTATTTAATATGCATTCTGAGCATTTTCTCTCATACAAAGTCATCGCAAAAGTTTGTGCATAACGCTACAGGTTTCGTGGCCATCTTCCACTGCAAGTGTTACTACTCTTAAACCTGGCGTGCTCGTCGTTCCGTCTATCGCCGTTGAATGGTCGGAGACTCGGGCCGATGCGCCGCGAATACATAAAGGTCCCGTCGTTTAAGCCAAACTGAGAAATATGTAGAGAGTACAGGGAGAGGACAATAGTATCATCACAATCTCGAGCGGGTAGGTTCCATGATCTGCACCGAGTCCAAAATCTCGCAAAGGGAATCCGCAAGACGATCAGGCTGCTCTTGGACGACCTTCAGGTGACGATCAGACGCTGATGACGCATCTGTAAGATAAAAGCAGCGCACCATATGCCCAGCGCCTTTGACTCTTGTGACAGACGCCACAAAGCGGCCCTCGCTCGTGTCGCACAGCGACTCTTGTATGAATTCTGGTCTGAACGCGAATTGTGAGGAGTGAGAAAGCCAGAGTGTAGTGAGGCTCACATGAGGTCGTTATTGGTACCCCAGACAACATGGACGGGAACCGCACAGCATATCCGGCCGAGGATGATTGTAGACTCAAAATGGCCTTCCGCGTCCGGGTACGAAACGGCTTCCTGCTTACGGTCGCATTTCAGTGTCACTTTCGATGCCACGTCTCGAAGGCCTTGCTCCTGCAGACGAATAACACTGAAAGTCAGCATTCCACATGGAACAAAAAAATGACACTGATACTGACAGCTAAGATGCGCACGACACGAGAGTCCCATGTATTCCACGGGTACCGCCTGCTAAACCACTTGAACGCGGCTTCTCGAGACTCCCAAGTGTCGCGCCGCACAGAGGTGGAGCTCACAGCGAAATTCATCGTGGCCATTCGGTCCTCGAGGTGCGCATTGAAGAGCTCCCTTGTTATCATCGCAGGCTCCACCAGGACAATTGCAGCATACGGAATTTCCGACAGGGGAAAGTCCGTTGTCGAGAGCATACTGACATATGAGTCCCATGAGACTGCCAAATTCGGATGACAACCACACACACATACATGGCTCCAGCGCCGGCCGAATGGCCCAGCACGACTATGCGGTGGCCCTTCATCCGCGGAGAGCGAACGAAGGCCGCGAGTGCACTAGCCCATTCATATACTGCTACGGGTATCACACTTGTTAGAATGGCTCAACTTTCCGGACATAGGGGACTCACAAACTCCACCAGGTCTCGCAATCAACGCTTCATGATTGAGCACGGCCGAGTCCCCGTGATTTTGCCAGTCAAACGACCATGCCTCACGGATGCGGTGGGTCTCATCCTTTAGTTGCTGCTGCCTGAATATTCGCTCGATGGTAGGACCCCATTGCTCCTTGTCTGAGCAAGAAAAAGAATAATGATTAGGAGAGACCAAGGCAACGAGAACAGTTTTACAGACGTACGCGATCCGATACAGTGGGTGAATAGCAGAGTCAACCCCCTCGTATTCTGCGATGACTGGCCCATCGTATAGCGCGTTGCAGCCATCTTCAGAGCGGGACCATGTCTCCTGACACCATCAAGGATGACCAGGTTTGAATGAAGCACCATAGTTGGACAATGACTTCCAGCAGACGAAGAGAGATATGTGTACTGGAGGACGTCGCTCAAGCACCAACTTGGTGCACGCTCATAGCATATTCCAAGTTTATAAGATGCACGCTACATGAGCGATTTTGAATTGCTTCGACTTCGCTGCGGCTGTCGAGGAATGGATGCCCAAACGAAAGGCAACGAATCGGTTGGTGGCGTTCATCGGGATTCGGCTTCCAGTTCCGCGATATATTTAGGGAACACGTGATGTCAATACTAAAAAAAAAACAGCGAGCTCGTCAGCTCGTCCGGAGTTGCCAGCACTGGCCATTGGTTAGATTCTACTACATTGTGCAAACCAGTCTATATTGTCAAGTTCAGCTGCAGCCTGCGGATTTTCTCAGTGCTTTTCAGAACATTCGACTTCGAAGACTCGGCGACCTCCGCAGACTCTCGCTTTTCCGGGCTGAACCCTTCACTGTAGCACAGACTGTAACTCCAGGAGCCCTTGACTCGGGCTTGTTCATTCTAAATTCGTAGCGTCGCCAGTTTCTATTCCGCACCTCCGAATCTCGGTGGTTCATTCACTGCGTTTACTGAGCTTGAAGATATTTGACTGCGATGAACATGCTCGCGGTCCTCGGAGTCCTTTGATTGAAGCAGACTCTTCCTTCTGGGAATAACTGAGTGCATTATGCTAGTGCTTGGTCCTTGTACGTTCACTCGCCCGATGTGCACATCACCTATAGCGGTAGTGGCCACGCCCAACACAATCTTGCGCGGAAATGATTCATCCTAGCAGGCTGACGCGGACCACCTGGAATCTGACGTTCCTCCTGTTCATTCTCAGCTAGCAACGTTTATCGTACTTATAAGTTATATCTCGGCTGCAAACGCTTTAAGCGACTTTGTATGACGATGCGGGGCTCCAGAAATACCACTGGGGCACGTGGTCGTCATTCAATCCCTGGATGATTCATCCCACTGCGACAACACCATCTCGCACCATCCAGACTATGTTTGGCGTCTCCCCCCTCCTTTATAAACCTCAAAATGCGCTACATTGACGCATCCACCATCTTTCCAACATATCATGGCCGCCGTCGCTGTCCAACAGGTCACTGACCTACTAAAGAACGACTCGTCTCTTTCTCAGCGCACTGCTGAACTTACCGTCGAGGCAAAGGCCCCTACCCAGCCTGATATCGAGTATCACCCCGACGCAGCCAAATACAAGGCACGAACTGCGCGACGACTCGCTGAAGATCCTTCCCTCCCTTCTACTCCGTTGCCCGAAGGCTTCCCGAAGAAGCTTGAGTCACCCCTCGTTTGGCAAGGTAGCGATTTCAAGGACGAGAAAGAATGGGTCTATGTTTTGGCGCCCGCGCACTTGAAGGAGATTGATGATGCTTTGAAGCACTTCCGCGGTAAGCTTCCTTATCCTTTTCTTTTAATCATGCCAATCTCATTGTATCGTTCCAGGCCTGGAAAAACCCTTGGGCCACATCAGTGCTGCCACCTTCCCCCTTCCCACTCTCGGGCCCGTCCTTACTGATCTCGCCCACGTTCTTCATTCTGGCCGAGGGTTCTTTGTTCTCCGCGCCATCCCTGTCGACTCCTACACCCGCGAGGAGAATGCTATCATCTACGCCGGGGTCTCGTCATATGTCGGCAACCTTCGCGCTGTTCAAGACGCCCCTGCCGCCGTTGCGCATATCAAGGATCTGACGCAGACAGCACCAGCCCAGACTATCGGTGCTCCGGGGTATACGACCGATAAGCAGGTCTTCCATACCGATACCGGGGACATCATCGCACTATTTACATTGGAGACCGCCGCGGAGGGTGGAACGAGCAGGATCAGCAGTACATGGAAGGCGTATAATGAGTTGGCAGAGACAAGGCCGGATCTGATCAAGACGCTCTCTGAGCCATGGCCACTTGATGGGTGCGTACCCCCTTCTCCTACGATCCAGCCCAATCTCACTGCGGTCGTTCTATTCTCAGCTTCGGAGGCACGCCCGCATACACATTACGTCCGCTCCTATTCTATCTCGATGAAAAGGTTATCATCCAGTACGCTCGACGGCTCTTCACGGGCTACCGCGCCCTGCCGCGGTCCAGCGACATTCCCCCGATCACAGAAGCCCAGGCGGAAGCACTCGATGCCCTGCACTTCCTTGGGGAGAAGTACAACCTCGGTCTTAACTTCCAAAAGGGCGATATCCAGTACATCAACAACCTCAGCGTGTTCCATGCCCGAGATGCGTTTGTAGATACGCCAGAGAAAACGTACGTGCCCGAGCCTTTCTTTTTTACGACCGCATCCTGATGGGTGTGGTGCTGTTGTAGGCGTCATTTGCTGCGCTTATGGCTCCGGAACGAGAAGCTGGCGTGGAAGACCCCCACAGAGCTCGAGCCAAACTGGAAGCGACTGTATTACACGACCCCGTCTGATGAGCACACGTTCCCTCTGGAACCTACGGTTCGAAGTGCGGTGAGGGGAAAAGGCGTTAAGTACTAGTATCTGGGCGATAAACCCACCGAGAATTTAGTGAAGTTTATGATGCGTCTACTCTTTGTGAACCTTGATAAGGAGATAATTTGCATGTTTACCGACCTTGAGGAAACGCCTGGCTGCCATTATTGTGGCCTTCCCTCTTCTTCATTCAAAGCTAGAGGAAACGGGCAACCACACACCCAAGCTGGTCCGGCCCGAAGCCGCCCGTATTTCGCAATAATTCGAAGGATGTGGGACTATACACAGTCCGATGTGCGTCTTGTTTGCCTCTTGTTGGAATTTCGTGAAGGGAAAGTGCGAAGCACCCAGCCGCGCCACTCTTGTCATTCTTCCTTTGTGGCGTGCCTGAAAAGGCTATCACCCAAATTTCAAATGTCCGCCTAATTCGCCAGAGGACAATTCGCTCTTGTCGTCGTCCATGTCATTCCAAAACCAACAAATCAACCGGCCGCCTTGAACCAATGTTAGAGATCAAGGGAGCGGTGGGGCAGCAACAACGGCACCACTGGCTACTGCGTCGTTGCCACGAAGCCTACGGACATTCCCAGTGAGGATGAGAAGCCCGGCGGCAGCGGTACAACCGGCTACTGCGTCGTTGCCTAGATGCATCTAAGCGTCTCACACACATCGTAAGTTTTGTAGGTTTTGCTGGACTTGACAATGGACTCACATGACGGTCATTTAGTATTTGATTATTTGACGCCACACACTCACACCATTCACACATTTGCCGTACCGTGCTTGCGTATTCCTAAAGAAGGAGAGAAGGGATCTTTGGGGGCCCGATGAATTATTTATTAAATTCGGCATCATATCATTAAGGATGTAACAGTTCATACGAGGGATAGGTCGAAGAAGAAAGGAATCCGATTTCTTTTGAGGACTCTGATGTCTGTCTCTGTGCAGTTCACCATTGCAACCTGAGATGGCCCGGAGAGCCATTCTTAAACTTCGGCAATTTACACCGCTATGCAAGTCTCGCACGTCCTCCGCTGCAATCATGCATCTGTGGACTCTACGCCAATGAATTGATGGTATACATAGAGCACAAACAAGAAACTCTAGTGTAGAGAAGACGTGGAAAACTACAAGATAAGTCATGCATGTAAGTAACAGTGCCCAATCGCACTCCAAAGTCAGCCCAGTTCATCAACCTCATGGACCCTCCGCCATCTCTACATCGCCGCCTGTAGTGTCCTCGACCTTGAGGGGAGCAGGATCCCTCTCAAGTTCCTTCTCCTTGCCCTCAGCATCATCCACATCCATCTGCGCCACCTCTGTCTCCTTTTCCTGCGCAGGCTCCGTTCTCGCGACGGCGTCTTCCTCCCCCGCATCAGGCACCATGGCAGGCACCTCCCTCACACCATCGGGATTCGTCTCCGTCGCAGGCAAAATTTCCCTATGAGGCAGGATCTCCCTTGCACCCCTCGTCTCCTCCTCCTCCTCAACGTCCCTCTCAGCTCCCTCCTCATCCCCATACTCACGAACCCCCATCTCAACTTCGTCCATCTCCTCCTCCGCCATCCATTCGCCCCCCTCCCCACCTCTGGCGCCACCCCTGCCTGTCTCTCGACCTCTCCCACGTCCCGTACCCCCGCCCCGCTGTGACTGTTCCTGCTGCTGCACATCCGTCTGCGCCTGTTGGTCCTGCCCCGAAGCCAGCGCTCTTGCCTTTGCCGCCTCTCTCTCCCTCTCCCTCTCCATTTTCTCCCTCCCCTTCCCCCACCGCCGCGGCACACCTCCTTTCCCCCCCGCCACACCCCCACTCTCCGGACACGTCCTCTTATGCCTTGCAAGTGCATCCGCGCGGCTCAGGACCCGTCCACATACACACACGAACCTATCCCCCGGCCCACCGTCCCCATTACCGCCACCATCACCACCACCACCGTCCCCAACCCCAACATCCCCGATCCCCCCAAGCCCCGGCAGCACCAACCCATGCTTCCCCATCATATGCCGATACGCATCGTTCCGGCGCGTGAAGTCCATCTCGCAGTACAGACACGCGTAGCGCGTCTTCCCGCCGCGCTTGAACGACGGGATGTGTGGCCGCGCGCCTGTTGCAGCCGCCGCCTCGATCTCGGGTGGCGGGGGCCCTCCCGTGGCGAGCATGTGCGGCGTGGTGATGCGGAAGGTCGTGGTGAGGTGCGCGTGCGTGAGGGCAGTGTGCGGCTGTGTTGAGGTGGAGGGTTGGCCAGATGCGGTGGTGGAGGAGGGGTTGGGTGAGGTGGACGGCATGGAGATGGTGCGGTGCACCCCGTGGATGGGGGAGGTGTTGGGGAGGTTGCGCGAGAGGACTTGAGGGCGTTGCCCGACTTGTGGTTGCTTCTGGGAGACAGTTGAGGTCCGTGCGCGGGAGGCTGTGGATGTGGATGCGGACGTGGGCTTCCCGGGAGTGGATTTTGCTGTGGCCGGAGTCGTGGACGTGACTTTCCGAGGCGACGCAGTACTCCCTCTGCGTCGTGGCCTTTCATGGTAGTCATCATCGCTCTCATCCGCACCCTCCCTATCCTCACTCCTTCCATAGACGTCCCCATATTCCCCCTCATCATGATCATCCTCATCCTCATCATCCTCATCTTCATCAACCTCGTCCTCCCCATCGTCATCCCACACTGGTCTGCCGCTCTCACCATTGGGCCTGGACGGGCCAGCGATTGGCGTCCTATCACGGGGCGGACGTCCGCGCTTCGCAGGCTCCTTACCCGCAGCTTTCGCGGAAGCTGGTGCGCTGTTGGTAGAAGAGGGCCTTGTCACAGGTAACGACAGCGCAGCCGAAGCGGACATCGACGGGGGTGGGTACGCGTGTGCGTCCACACCAATCCCGTTGTTGCTGGCACTGGCACTAGTAGGCGGACGTCCCCTCCCTCTACCTCTCCCTGGTCCCGTTCTGCCACCCTCCACTCGCTCCTTCTCCTCGGGCCTGGAACTCGACGGCGCAGGCAAAGGCGCAGAGGTTGATGTGGTGTAGTATGAGGAAGGATACATTGGCGGCGGCGGCTCGCGCACGACAAAGGGTCTAGAGAGCGACGGCGGCGGGGAGGGAACGCGGGGTATGGGCTTGTCCTCGGGGCGCGGTTGTCTCTCCCTCTCCTTCCCTCTACTCCTCTCCCTGTCGTGATCCTTCTCTTCGGGAGCATAGGGTGTGTATCCCCGCTCCCTCTCCTTCTCCTCTTCCGCGCGCACCACCGACCCCGACACTGACGCCTTCCGTTTCCGATCTCGCTCGCGGTGCTGGTCTCGCTCGCGTAGGCGCGTCGGCGTAAGTTGGCGGACATATGGACTTGGCCGTGCGCTAGGGATCGGTGAGATGCGCACAGGTGAAGTTTGAGACGAGCGGGAGGTGGTGGTGGTGAGGCGTCTGCCGCGAGATGGGTCCGGGCTGCGAGAGCGGTAGTGGTGGTTTGAGGAGAGCGAGTATGAGTGGGAGTGGGAGATAGGACGCGAAGGTGAAGCGGAGGGTCCGTAGCGCGCCGAGGAGGACTCGCGGTAATGCTGCTGCTGCCGCTGCTGTGGGTGGTCATACGAGTGGTTGCGGTAGTGCCGGTGGGGTGCATCTACTTTCCAGGGCGCCCGTGGTGGAAGGGGGTACGGCTGTGGATAGTGCCTAGAGGGAGCGTGCGCAGGAGCCGGCCATGCGGGGTTAGAAAACGATGGGCGATCATCATCTGAATCTGACGAGAGCGACGCCGAGGAATCGGAGTCGTGGTGAGAGACTGGGCTGGAAGAGCTGTCCCTGGAGCCGATAGACTCTTCGTCGAGGCTATGGGGGCGTGGGTACGGCTCGTGCCGGGTGTGGTGGCGGTGGACGATGCGGGACGATGCCGACGGATTGTGGCGGTCGGAACTGGGGTGGTCGTGGTTTGTGTGGCGACGAGCGGGGGTTGTGCCCGACCCTCCGAGTGCGCCACCCGAGTTCACCCGGTGGTCGAGTGGTGGGGGCGCAGACGCAGATGCGGCGCTGTGATAAGAGATCGATGCGGGCGCCAAGAGCCTCGTGGGCGGCAAGTTTTCTGCTGTGGCCCGGTTTTCAACATGGACTGGGGAGGGAACTCGCAGATGGTCCATGGGGAAGAAGGAAGGGAAGAAAGAAACGAACGCTGTGATGGGCCACCACTGGTGAGTATGCGTTTGTTGTGGTACAAAGGCGTGCCACACAACGGCACAACCCGATCATCATTCACTTCACCGCGCGCCACCCACGCCTGACCGTGAATCTTCATTCCCCGCACATCCCCTTCCGTTCTCTCGCCCTTGTTGTCCCATCAATATCATTCGTCGTGTCTGCTGTATTTGCCTTCCCCAGCTCGTCTCTTCTCGTCCGTCTCAGGGGAAGAGCAGGAGAGTCGCTAGCAGCGCTGGCGCTGACAGCTGTGGCGGCCGGAAGAATAATCAATTTTCGTGCCACGTTGCGTGGTGGCTGTGTGTATATGTAAGCCAGATCCGGCTTCGCCACACCGGTCGGCGCCGGCAAAACGGAAGCTATTCCGGAGGAAGCAAGCCACTCTCGTAGTCAGCTCAGAGCGTGCGCAAGTGAGAAAGGGAACTGGTGTGGCGGGCTTAAGGAAGTTCCCTTTGGGAGACCAGCAGTACCAACAACGCTCAATTCTCCAAGTGAGAGGTGGGGAGTTTCAATGCGGAGGAGCTGCATTTATATGGTAGGACATGGCATGACGAGAAATCGGGATCTTCAACTTGAAGCCAGTGAAGTTGTTTTGCTGGACTAGATGGGGTGGGTGCTTTTCAGAGCGTCCGTGGCCTATCTTGCGGGCCTCAGAGTCATTGAAAAGAGTGTGCGTGTCCAAAGCAGTGAAGAAGTTCAATCTGTTTGGCCATCAATCTGTTTGGCCATTACAGAAAGGCTTCCGAAGATTAACGCCGCTGTGAGGAATGGGAGAGCGCGACGAACGTCCTGGCTGTTTTCGTGATTTTGGTATAAGCAGGTGGTGGAGCCAAATACCCTTATCTGACTGATGTGAAGGCGGCTGGTACCGAACCATAAATTCTAGCTATGATTGACGATCATGCCCGCAGTGTCGCAATCCACAGGCGAGCTCAGAATTGCAGTGATGTGTTGATACTTAGAATGTCCTTGAATATTCGAGTTTTGTGCAGGCAGAAGAGTGTGTAGAGGCAGTTTTGGAAGTTACAGATCATGCACCGCCTCGTTGCACTGCTCGCGCTCATCGGCTAGATTACCGTCGCGGTCTGACCGGTCTCGAGTCACGATGCCGCCCTCGAGGCCTATTTCACCCCCGCCCCACGGACCATCGCTTTTGTGTGTATTCCCTTCCTCACGCTTCCCCTTCTCAGCTCTTCTGTTCGCAAAGAAACAATGAACACGCCTTCTCGACGCTGTAAGCGCCGACGTCCTCTCGAAATGTCACCGGACGTGTTTGATCTCAAACGTCCAAGAAAGTCGCGAACCATTGGATACGCACCGACGACGTTGAAATCAAGCTTCAGAACATGCGATTTAGGATTCATTCAACGCAGCTGAGAACGAGCTGAAACCTCCTTGAATCAGTTTCTTTGTTGAAAGAAACGATCACGGTGCTTACCAGTAGCACTGAAGACAGTGACGATGATGGCATTCCGTTGCCGCTAAGCATCCTACATGTTGACCTTGAACAGGACGACATGATCGCGGAGGACTTTTCAGAGCTCCTCGACGCGCTCGAATCCGATTCGTATGTCCGTCCTTTCTTTGTTCTTCTAAGTCCCATTGTCACAAAGAAAGAAGTTTTGACACGCGTTGTGCAGAGCATTCCACATGTCCAAGCCCTCCTTTCACCGCGTATCTGCGATCCGCCGCGCCTCAACCATCCTCGGCGTCGCGTATCTGTGCAACGCAGCCAAACACCACTTCGAGGCGATGTGGCCCGTGTCTGTCGAACACGTTACTACCTTACCTATACCGTTTGTCCTCGAAAGCATTGCCCTGGCGCGTAGATGCTCTGTCCCTGGCGTGCTTAAACGCGCGCTCTATGAGCTCGCACGCGCCCCGATCGGCGCCAGTGATATTCTGGACCTCGGACTGCCTGTAGGATCACCATACAGCTTTGGTACAGCCTTGTCGGAGGACGACGTGGTGAAGCTCCTCCACGCGCGTAACTGGCTGATTGCCGGTGGATAGACCTCGCGCCCCTCCCGTGGAAGCCCAAGCCCATCGAGAAACGCGTGTGTTCTTTGGAGCGGGATCTGCAGTGCACGTGTAAGCAATCCAAGAGGGATGGACCCAATCACGAGACCCGATATACGGCTTGCAGGCGATGATTGAAGCACCCTGGGAGAGCGAGCGGTTCTGTGCGGGGTGTATTGGGAATCGGCGGGAGGACTGGCGTTGGGAGAAGGTGGAGCTGTGATCGCAGTTGGCTCGCCGTCTGCCGTCTCTTGCTGAAGGGCGTGTGAGGTGAGGACGAAGATGCGCAGGTTTCTTGGGTGGCAGTTATGTACTTTTAGCTTTATATGCAACAAAGAGTACTTAGATGAGTAGAACAGTGACGGCGTCGACATCGGAAGCAAGGGCTTAGGTCTGTGCACCTAGAATTAAAATCAGTAGTTCGTTTGGAAGAGAAAAGGCCTCTAAGAACATGCCGATGCAATGAACAGTATTCGCGACTTTCAGCCACAACGAAGGACGGAACTCCCACAAGTTCGAGTATTACGATTAATCCACTTCATCCACGAGTTATCTTGTAACTGTAATACACCCTCTACCCTACAGGAATATAGATAAATAGCGCACGTCAGTGAGCGGTGAGTACGAGTAAGGAGTGGTTGGGTTAGTCGTCCTTCTTGCCAACGCGTTTCTCCGCCTCCGCGATAGATGCGGCATCTGTGGCGGGGCCTGCAGGTGCAGCTGCAAGGAAAAAAGGGGAGTCAGCTTTGTAGAATGTGTGAGAGGAGAGTAATAAGGAATGAAGGACGGGGAACTTGATAAACAAAAACGAGATAAGGAAGGGCTGATGGAAAGTGAAACGGTAGAGCACATTTGCATCAAGGCAGTTGCGGAGAGTAAACTCCGAGTGGAACAATTATGCGGGAAATGTATGAAGCACGGTCGGCAGCCAGAATCCCAACACGAACACAACTTCGAAGTTTCGCACTTACCTCCAAACATGCCAGCAGTCTTGAACGGGCGCTTCAAGTCTCCCTCTGGTGTCTTTCCAAGGATATGGATAGCGACGAGCTTGGCGTCGTAGAGGTTCTTGAGGCCCATGAGCGCCTGGATGAAGAGGGGCTGCGTATACTTCATGTACAAGTGCATGAAGGCCATCATGGCGATACCCATGTATGCGGCGCGGAGCTGTGATCAAAGAGAGGAGTTGATTGAGTGAAATAAAAGAGAAACATGGGAAAACGCACGAGTTTAGAGGTTTCCGAGAGGTCGTAGTCGCGCACGGTAGTAGTGACGAGAGGGCCGGGCTCACTTGACTGTAGTAGAATCACGGTAGAATCACTCCCTTAGTTTATGCCGAGGGAAAGTACAGTTTGCAAACGCACCATAGGCCCCTGAGGCTCGACTTCGAAGCAAAGTAAATAGTCTGTGGGTTAAGGGGGCACACGACAACTTACCATACTTGAGCACTGTCTGATCGTTCTTGGATTTTATCTTAACGGAAACGAGGTAGTATGTGGCGAGAACGATGACCTGTGCTGTCACGTATGCAATGCGGACGTAGTTGAGCACATCCGGGTCGTCGAAGGGTATTTTCCGGGCCACTATATGAACTAGTTAGAGATAGAAAGGACAATCTAGTAGCAAACACACCCTGCATGGCTCCGAGGGAGATGACGAGATTCTGCATGCCAGAGTTCATGGTGGACAACGACGACGGGGACGAGGGAGACGACGGCTGAGTGTGCGCTGGCCGAAAAAAGTTTGGATCGCGAGACGTGTCGTTGGCCGTGTTGTGCCGTGTTTGGGCGAACCGAATTGGGTCGGGCTGTGACGTCAGCGACTAGAAGAAAGTGGAGTTTCGAACCTAACACCTTGTTTCTCTCGTACCACCATGAACCACGACACGCAGTCCCTCTCGCGCGCCACATCCATCTCGCGCGCCAGTAAACAGGGCTCGACCATCTCCCGCAACCAGTCCCTCATCAAGAAGAATGTGGCGCCCCAGGACCTTCGCCCTTCCGACATCCTCATCGAGCGTTTTGTCGCCTGGAAGGCCATTGTGAAACAGCTTATCGCATATTTCGAGGTATAATTTTCTCTCGTTTTTATGCCCTCTCTTGTTAATGCTTGCTGCAGGGCGTCGCCGACATTGAAAACAACGTCGCTAAGGAGCTCACTCGCCTTGGGGCCGTCATTCAGGTCCCGTTCCGCTCAGGGAACCAGTTTTTGGGTGAGGGAGGCCTGCAGGTGCGTGCGAGACAACTTGAAGACATGGGGGAAAATGCTTCAACTTCCTTTGCAGGACATCTACTATGGCATTCGCGATAAGACCCGTATCATCGCCGATCAGCATGCCAACCTTGGCCGCACCATTGACTCCTCCATCGTCCAGCACCTCCAAAAGCTGCGCACCGAGATCAAGGCCCACATCAAGGTGGGTGTCTACTTTTATGGCTCTTCGTCCGAACCATCCACCATCTACTCAAGTTACTGACTCACCCCTGCAGAACGTTCAAAATGACACCGGCAAGTTGGCGACCAGCGTCGCCAAGGAGCGCGAGATGTCCACGCGCCTCATTTCTGAGCTCTCCAGCAGCATTTCGTCCTTCAAAAACACGCCCATGAGCGTCACAAACCGCACTGACCCGTGAGTTCTCCCTCGTTCCCCCTCCCCTCCCCTCCTGACTCCCGCCAGATATGTCTCCAACTCTGCCGTCACCCGTCAGCTTCAAAAACAAGTCCATGAAGAAAATCTCCTCCAGAAGTCGATAATCATCATGCAGCAGAACTCGGCCCACTTTGAAGAGGGCATCGTGCGTTCTCTACAGTCCGCATGGCAGACGTTCGACGAGTGGCAGGCGCGCTCGTCCGTTGCGACCCAGGACACGTACCGCGGGCTCTCCGCACGCATGGCCGCCCTCGCCCCCGACCGCGAGTGGATCTCGTTCTCCGCACGCTCGGACCACCTCCTCGACCCCGATACGCCCCTGCGCAACCCCGAGAACATTATGTACCCCTCCCGTGACGACCCCTCCGTCGTCCCCGTGCACACGGGCCACCTCGAGCGCAAGAAGCGGTTCACGCGCACCTACCGCGAGTCCTACTTTGTCCTGACGCCCGCAGGTTTCCTGCATGAGTATTCGTCGTCCGATCCAGGCTCCCCGGGCGGGCTGGTACCCATGTTCAGCCTGTTCCTACCAGCTTGCACACTGGGCCCGCCATCGTCGACGAGCATAACGGGTCACAAGTTCCACATTGAGGAGCGGAGGGATGGCACGGACACAACAAAGGCCGGAGGCATTTGGCGTAACGGGCTTGCGTGGACCTTCCGTGCTAGGAGCAGGGAGGACATGATGGAGTGGTGGAATGATCTCCGAATGCTGTGTGCGCGGTACCTCGTTGCGAGCGAGCAGATGGAGCGTTCTGGGCCTGTTGCGGCTGCCGTTCGGTCGGTTGGTTATCGCAGCGAGAGCGAGGAGGAGGAAGAGGAGGAGGGAAGCAGTGTCGAGGAGGAGGAGGAGGAGGAGGAAGAGGGTGAGGGTGAGGATATGTATGCGGGAGCGGATGGACACCCCCCGGAGTATGCGCATGCGCAACACGAGAAGCCTGCGGGTATGGAGATGGGGCCAAATGGGTATCCTGTGCGTAATTAGTTCCCCCCTTCCCCTTCCCTCCTCCCTTTTCCTACAATATAAACCCTTATTCATCGATACCCTACTTTACAGCTGGAGAAGAAACACCCCGCTGGCCCAGCTCCCAACGGCGCTGCTGCCGCATCCCCTGGTGGTGCACCCCAGCCGAACGGCGAGCCCTCCGGAGGCGCCGCGTACCCCGCCCACGCTCAAGCTCAACCCCAACCTGAAGTCGACGCCGCTATTCCAGACGCGGGCATGGCCCGCCGCCCGTCCAGGCGCCAGCAAGAGAAGGCGCCAGAGGGTCGGGCGCCCCACATCGTGGACGAGGGCTTGCAGCATGCCCCTGAGGAGGAGGGCGCGCATCCGGTCAACGGGGACATTGACGCGCCGGCAGGGGCCGCTGCTGGTGGCTCGGGCGCAGTAGCTGGGCCTGGCCCCGTCCCTGGGGAAAGCAAGTTCAGAGAGGTCTTATGAACCCTGGCGCACGCGCATCCTTACCTCTCTTCGTCGTTAGGGGTCGCGGGTGTTGCTGGAGTCGCTGGAGTCGGGTATGAGTATGGGGGCGCTGCCGTTGAGGGATTGGGTGGGACGGTAGACAGGCTGGGGAATAGTGTGGGCGGTGCGGTGGAGGGCGTGAAGTCTGCTGTTGGGGGTGTGGTCGGGGACGTAGGGGGACTGGAAGGCTTAGGCCACTCGGTTGCGGAGGGGATGGGGGGTGCGGTAGAGGGCGTGAAAGCTGCAGTGGGGGGTGTAGGTGAGAGGGTGCCGGAGTATGTGGGGAAGGCCCAGGAGCTGTGGCATGTCTATGCGCCTGCGGCGATCGTAGGGAAGGCGCGTTAAGGTGCGGTGCGTGGATGGCTCTGAACGAACTTGGGGCATTGGCGGAGGACGATTAACGTCTGTACAGAACCCTCAGTGTGCCTTTCTCGACTTTTTTATTTGGCGTCGACGATCGTTACGATACGCTATGATGCTGCGATACGATGCATACTGTACGGTGATATGTATAATGTGTAATTTTTTACAAACTGTTCTGACGATAGTACTAGTCTTTTTCCGATGTCAGACACCATGTGGCGCGGCGGGAGCCCCTTTTCATTTCTATTTTTGACGGCCTAGCAATTTCTCTCAGCTCTGTGCAATCAACTTCAAGCGTTATGCCTTCTGTAAATGATTCAACGCTGTGTTCGAGCACGCCCTCGGACTCTCCGTTGCTTCCATGCACGGCGAAATCCAAGCCCCGCTGGTTCCGATCGCAGCGGTGAAGACTCGGAGTGGTCAGAGTTTTCATCGAATCCAGGATCAGAGTGTTCAGTCGGGAGCGACGATTCTGGCGGTGAGGGCGAGGATGGTCAGCATGGGGGTGAAGACATATGTAGGGATGGCGGAAACGATGGTATGAGAAGTTTCGGGTTGAATGGGTCAGCGAGCAGCGAGACTCCGAGTTCTGGCCACGATGTGCAGCTGCAGACTAGCGCAGCATCTCCACAACCCGCTTGTTCGTTTTTGGGGGTAATTCCATTCGCCCATCCATCCACATGAATCAACTGCTGATTTTGAACCCAAGGTGTCTTCGAAAATTACTGTGGCTACTCCTGAGCCACAAGTTTCCAAGCCATCGTCATCCGAGTTTTCCTCGTCCACGAACGCTGTGCGCCACACCCCTGAAACGCCCTCAAACTCTACACGCTCTGGCGTCGAGCCATCCACGTCTGCCGGCAACTCCGCCGCATATCGTCATGAGCGGTGCGACTTCACCTTACTCTGCCTTTGCATCCTTCTCCTGCAGGGCCTCCTCCCAGTTTACATCATATTTAGCATCTTCTCGAGGTGCAACTGGGTCGAATACTGGATTCTTGGATTTTAGCTCTCGATTGCATTGTCTGCCCGGCACGAAAATGATCCGGGCCGTCCTCGAAATTGCAATTGCTGGCCGGCGGCGCCCATGGCTTGGCGTCGTGGGCTTTGTGCGATCGTTGGTTCCGAGGCGAATACGTTGTTCAGGATCAAGATGGCATGGTCCTGCACAAAGGAGGGAGTAGTTACGGAGGCAATAATTCTCGGTAAGCGCTACTACCCGGGCCGTCTCCCTATCCTGGCTCCCTCAGGTTGAGTGTGAGTGGCTTACCTCGTTTTGCTGACGATTTTATGAAGGAACCAGCTTCCTCATTCCCTGCGCCCTCAAGGAAGACTCTCCAGATTCCCTTGCGTTCATGCCGCACAGGATCATCACCTACCTTCTTCCCACCTTCATCATTTTGTGCGGTGAAACACCTGCGGGAGCGATGTCTGACTGGTCAAGAAGAAACTTGAATATCTGAGCAAAGGGCCAACTTGGCGACAAATACGATTTAATGATCTCAATTCTGTATCACAAGTAGGTCCGTGACTAGCAGGAGGAGGAATAAAACAGCTCAATGTGCCAAATTTTGATTCATACAACATGATGCTGTGAATATATATATTTGAAACACTACGATATTTTCTTTGAGGAATCTACTGTGCTACCCACACACTGCGCGAATGGGGGATAGCCGCCACATACGACGCCACACTGGCCGTGGTGTCAGACCCCCTATTTTTTGACTGCCCTCGTCTCTGTACATTCGTGTTCGTTTTATGCATCCGACTAACAAGGATTTAAACATGGCACTGGGACTCGTGATGCACGGCGAAATGAAAGCCCCGCTGGTTCCGGTCGCAGCGGTGAAGACTCGGAGTGGTCACAGGTTTCAATGCAGAGTTCAGGATCAGAGTTTTCAGAGCGCAGATCAGAAAGCAAGTACTCGAAAGGAGGCTCGAGAAGGTACACTGGTGAAGGCGACGAAGGTGAGGTGATCGGTGTGGGGAGCAAAACGCGGGAACGAATATATCAGTGGAGAGGGCGCCGAGGTATCCTCAAAAGTGCCGCATGAAGCTACTCCTTGGCCTCAAATTTGGAAACTCGTTCACGGATCCTGTGCGCCACGCCACACAGCGCGAAAGAATCAAACCCGACGCAATCATTTCGATTTCATATCCACGGTATGCAAGGAGGTCCATGTCCGACAGGAAGGGGGTAAATATGTAGTACGATGGAGAACAGAACAGCAACACGGACGAACGGCGTATAGTAATCGATGATAAGCCCAGTCAGTAGTTCCGGTTGAAGCAAGAGCGATTCGAGGTTGATGCAGTAAACGATGTGTAGCTTCTAGTATGCATCTATTCCGCGATGGTGCGACGTCCGGAACCAATACCCATCCCGACGCGGACGAGTGTCTCCAGCGACGCGCGCCCATTTATGAGCAGGTCCTCATCCCACACCACCTTGTCCTTTTCGAAAAGGACGACGATAGTAGATCCTCCTGTAGAGTTCGGCAAGGTTAGTGATAGTAACAACGGAAGGGCATTGGTGGCCTGACCGAAGGCAAAGTAACCAAATTCTTGTCCACGGAGCACGTAGTCTCCCTCCTTGACAGTCGTCTTGATACTGCCGACCATCATGGCTCCAACGCACACTGCCATCACGCGCCCGAACTGCGGACTGTCGATGGGCACGATCTTGCGCACATTCTCCCCGTACACGTCGAGTGAGCTACGGATGGCCTGGGGCTAGGTATCTCGACATGATTAGCACATATTAAAAGGGACAGTCACGTTGACATACGTTGACGGTATAATACTCGCCGGAGATGACGGTCATCGGCCCGATGGTGCCCTCCACCGGTGAGTGGAAACGATGGTAATCCTGTGGAGCCAATCTGAAGATAGCAAGAGCACCACCGACGTATCGATCAGCATGATCCTTGTAGGCCTCTCCGAGGAGACGCTGTACTGTGAACTCGCGGCCTTTAATCCAAAGGCGTGTGGCCTCATCCACGGTGGCGAAGGTTATGAGCCGGCAATCGGCGGCACTGACAAGGCGGTAGGGGTCTTCAGGCTTCTCAATGGGGCGCGCGGAGGGCTTGAGTTTGCTGTTTAATGGTGAGCTTTAGTAGGGTTTCGTAAAGGGTTGGAAGACACTCACCGGTAGAAGAACTCGTTAAAGGTTTCTGTGGGAACAAGACATACATGTATTAGCGCGCGTGAGGAAAGGTCGAAGGAGAGACAGACTGAAGGAGTCGAGGGGGTCGAGGATCTCGTCCACGTTGAGCCCATGGAACTCAATGAAGCTAGGTATGTCGAGCGCCGAGCGGGGTGAGTCGTACTTGATGCCCTGCTTGATGGACAGGGATTTGAGGAGACGGCGGGCTATACAAGCACGATCAGCGATGAGCATGGTGAACAGAAAACAAACAAACCTCGGCCACCTTCCATGCGGCTCGTGGCACCCTGCAACGACATCAGTAGAGACTCGTTGGCAGGAGTCAGTCCCAACATACCTTGTATAGCAGGCGAATTCCCAGTCGAACGTACACCTGCATCTTCTCCTCCTCCAGTTTGCCCGTGATGCGATTCTGCACAATAATATTTGCAGAATTCTAAATGAAGATGGATCCCAATGAGCACAATCTCTCCGCTGCAACAAACACAGCGAGAGACAACTCACCGCACCCAACCGATAATCCCCACTCGATACCTTGGTAATAATCTTTGTGTACCACTTCCTCTGCGCCTGGCTCGCAGTAACAAAGTTGCTCACTACAATGCGATCGACCTTGTTCCAGTCTTGACTCGCACATACCGCAAGATGTGTCACGATATCCACCTCAGCCTTGTCATTCATCCGGGGGCGGTGGCACAATGGGCAGCTTTTCACATTGATGACACGTTCCACCGTCTCGTCCAATCCCGAGCCCGAACCAGAGCCAGTGGACTCCTTCTTGGACTTCCCCAGTTTTGGCTTGCGCCTGAACCGCATCTTCTTGACCTTGACAGGTGTTGCGTCGAATGCAGCACCAACAGCAGGAGTAGACAACGGTTCTCTGCCTCCGTCCTCATCCATCTCCGCCTCGGCATCATCGCTCGAATACGCCGACGAGTATCCAGGCGTTGCCACTGAGCCATCAATGGGCTGCCCATCCACGCCGATCAGGCCTACATGTGGCGGGCCAGACAACGAAAAGTCCAGCTCGTTCAGATCCAGCTTGAGTTGCTGCCCCTGCCCCTCGCCATCCTTCTCCGATACATCGCCACTCTCATTCACACTCTCACCCGCGCCCACCAGCGGCGTACTGACGCTGGTATCCACGCCGGTACTGGTGCCCTCCACATCGACCTTGCGCTTCTCATCAATGGGCCGCCCGAGCTCCGCCTCGAGGCTCAGGATTACCTCCTCGAACGATAGATCGTCCGTATGCGGGTTTTTGCCGTGGCGCGTGAAGAAGCCGTCAACGGTGTCGCCTGTGAGAGTGGAGCCAAGCGAGTCGAGCATGGACGTGAGCTCAAGGTGGGAAATGGTGTTGGTGTCGTCGGTGTCATATTGCTTGAGGTATTGTCGCCAGAAGCGCTGCCGAAGAAGGTCGTAGGGCTGGTATTTGGCGCTGTGCGGACCATGCTTGAATTAAGTCGTGTGACGTGCGTAGGGAAGGACGCACCGGATGTACACGATCGGAGTGTGCTTGGCTTCCCAGAGCGCACCATTCTCCTTGCTCCCCTCGAGCTTGAGCTTGAACTCGACCATGTCGTGGGACCCTTCCTCCTCCTTGTCATACAGCCCAGTCTCGGGGTTCTTCTGCGGCGCCTTTTCGATCAGCTCCCTGACCTGCGTGCGTCAACAACATCAGCATCATATATCGGCGGTTAACAATCTATCCACATACCTCGAATGCCGCGTCCCCAATGTGGTCATTACTGCTCAACTTATCCCAATCATGCACGCCCAGCTGCACCCCAAAGCCCGTCTCATACCGGCGCACATGGAACAGGAGCTTCTCGTCGAACGTCGGGTTCAGCGAGTGCCTGATCACGCGTGTGCGGAACACCTTCTTGCCAAAGGACACCACGACAAAGGGGTCCATATCGAAGCCAGTGCGCGTCACTGGAGTGCAAAAGGCGCGTCAGCAACTAAGGACGCTCACAACAACAAGTAAGGTGGGCACTTACTGTTCTTCAACCTTGGGAGATCCTCCACCCTCTGCACTTCAAGCATGACGATACCGAGTATATCGTCTCCAGAATCGAGACTGTAGCCTTGCTCTTCTCGTCGAGTCCTTCTCCCAACTCTGCGCTTCCTGGCCGTGGCCTCTGCTGCAGTAGGTGGTGGTGCATCTGCGCTGCCCGCGTCCGCGAGGGAAGAGGACGACGATGACGACGCGGGGACGTTAGCGGAGGTCTTACGCTTCCCGAAGAGTCGCTTTTTGCCCTCCGGGCCGGGGCTGGCACTTGGGCTTGGAACGGGGGACTCTCCGGCACTCAGCTGCGACTCAGAAGTGTTCGAATGCAGGCCAGAACGGCGGCGGAGGGGGAGGGGCAGCGGAAAGATCTTCTTGGCAAACGAGGGCGAACTAGGGGGCTTCACGACGGGCGTTGAGTGCGGCACGTGGGGTATCAAGGGCGAGGGCAGTGGCGAGATGTACGTGAGCACGCCAGCGATTGACGCGGTGGGTGTTTTCACGTCTTCTGGGTCGTCGGTGGGGGAGGAAGGCTCGACAGTGAGGATGGGCGGCTCCAGGAGCTCAGGAGGCGTGTAGAGATCCAGTAGTGGAGTAGTGTTTTCCGAAAAGTCGTCGTCGTCGTCAGAGTCGTCGGAGTCACCCTCGTCGGAAGAGAGCCCGCCATCGTCGTGGAATGCCGCGGCTTGGTGCGAGCGGAGCGTGCCCACGCCTTCAGTCTGTATATTATGAGTATGCACACGTAACTGATGAGAGAAGGCAGGCTTACCGGTGGAGCAGAGACGAGGGACGGGCGCGAGCGCTTGACGAGTTCGTTGAAGATCTCGTCAAACTGGAGGTGGTAATGGGTCTGTGCAGGGCGCACGAAACCCAATTTGACTATAACGGCACCCGAAACTTGCGTGTTCGCGCGTGTAGACTCCAGGTTCAATGACACCGGCTGGCGAACAAGTCAGGAAGATGCAATATCTGTGAGACACGAACACACCTTGTTCCCCTCCTCGTCCCACCCAAACGGCCTCCCCTGCTCTCCCCACCAGTCATCTAGTGGCACCGCAACCTCCCCCAGATAGTCCTTGCCCACCATATCCTTGTCCCACACTACGACCTCCACTGCGCCCAGGCGATCAGCCAAGCTCAGATACAGAGGAAAGTCCCATGTCGCGTCACGCGCGTTGTACGTCGGGTTCAGGGTGCGCCGTGCCACTGGGGTCTGGGAGCGAGTATTGAGCACAGAAACTACGACGAAGGGGTCGGAGAAGCCGTTCCGATCCTTCGCAGCCAGGTCAGTGCAGGAGAGGACTTGGATACGTAGCAGGACGAGGGGAAGTTCGCCTGGGAGGGGGGCAAAGGCGGTGCGCGCGGAGGAAGAGCGTCCACCGACACGGGACGGAAAGCGGGCGGCGCTGCGCAGGGCGCGCTTGAACTTGTGCGGCGCCATCGGGTAGGGCCACTGTAAGTATTACTGAACGTTTAACGTTGGATTTCAGTCAACATTCATAAATGTCTACACGATCGTTGAAGAACTCACAAGATTTCGAGACTTGGCTCACAATTGGATGCGAGACCGTCAAGTATTGAGGCCACCGATAGCGATGGATATGTACTCCGTCCACAGATGCGCAGTTGCACTGCCAATGGAGTAGATCAAATCAATCACAGTGGATTTGCCCACGCCGAACGGGTTTACAACTTCAACTGATAATAAACGACGATGCGGCGCAAAAACCCCATCTCGGCCAATAGCGGCCAATCGACCTTGACGAGAGCAAACGTATATATAGCTATAGGAAAAAGTTTTATTACACAGGGCGCGAGGAGTGACGAGACAGGGGGAAGCCGGAAATTGATCAAATGGGCAATATCGTGGTTGACGCACAGCTTGTAGCTCGCCGTCACACAGCTTGCACATTGGGTTTGCAATACATAAGGTCCCCAACTGAAGGGGTAATGAAAAGGCAGTGTATTAACGTACGTGTAGTAAATAAGTATCTTCCGACCAGGTGCTCCTAGCCAGTAGCCGATAGACCATCACGTAGACAGTGTACCCGGCCCCTATGACTTGATCCTCTTGAGCGGCTTTAACCAATAGACTGCAAGCGAAGAGGGGACAAAAGGTTATGCTTCAAAGAGCTAGTAGTAGAGGAGAGTAGAGGACTCAGGAGGTTCACCTAAACGCCGATCCATCACTGAAACTCCGAACTCTCTTCTCCCTTTGCCATCCAAGGCGATCCTGTATAACCATGGATCGGCACAATTCCACCTCCCCCTCGCCCTCAAGACGCCTGTCATCCTTCGGGAATGCTCTCTCTGCCCTCGGAGCAAGGATCTCGCGCACCCTGAGCCACGACGAGACCACACTCACCGGGGATCCTGCGCATGACTCGGATGCGTTTTCAGTGAGCACGGTGGGCAGCGCTGCCAAAGGTGCGCTTTAGCCTTTTTATTTCCGATTTTTGTCTCCTGGGAGTATGTGCTGGTTCGGATAAGATAGGAGTGATAAGGGGCGCTGGATAAGCGTAGATGGCGGAGAGCGAGATAAGAGAGATAAGGGATGAATGAAAATGAAAACATGCGTCCATATCTTATCTCGACTCTCCATCCCATCCTTGTGTCCGCTATTTGTCTATTTATCTCTCGCTTGCTTTTCATAACGCAGCAGCACTCTCCGACTCAAGAATACCCCCGACTGACGACCATTTTTATGACTTCCGCAGACCGCTCGCAGTCAAGAGGCCGAGATGTCTACGTCCGTAGCTCCAGGCTTAAAATTCCTGTTCTTGCAGGCTAACCTTGGATATATCACAGCAGTCCTCCGGCCGCGGCGGTGCGGGCAACATGCGCCAGACCACCTCGACGTCCCGGGATGCGCCCCGTAACACAGAGCACATCATACGTGGTCGCGAGCCGATACCCGCTGCCATGAAGGTGCCTCTCATACTGCCATTTATGCTGCTCGATTATGCTGAGCGTTGATTTTTGGCGTTTTCAGACGTTCTCGACAGGAAGGGGCGGTGCAGGCAACATCCGATCGCCCTCGCGCGACCCGACGAGCATACCTGTTACCGTCGCGGAAGAAGAACAAGATGAGATCATTCGAGCTCACATAGCTGCGCAGCAGGAGGGCGGACTCGTGCGTTTCCCTTCTTTGCTGTGCACACACTTGCTCACTTACAATTCTTACAGCACTCCTCCGGCCGTGGCGGCGCAGGCAATATCTCGCGCTCCCGTTCCCGTGGGCCAGGGGTCCTCTCCCCTAGCAACCAGCACTCGCCTCCTGCCTTGCAGCATGGACATGCGACGTCGACGGGCCGAGGAGGCGCTGGGAACATCGTTTCGGAGCTTTCGCCTGGGGCTGATGCGCAAATACACGGAGGCGCACCGTCCCCGCGCCCGCATGCTCATGCCCATTCGGTGGGGCGAGGCGGGGCGGGAAATGTTGTGAGTGAGGCGGACTGGGAGGGAAGGGGACGGGAGCACGAGCCCGGATTTGGGACTGGGCTGAGGGGGTGAGTGCGTTTCCCTTGGTTCCCTTGGGTCCATTCTCTGTTTCTTTCTTCCTTCATAACTTGATATCATTTCATTGGTACTGAACCCCATGATAGGCGCTCACACTCTCACCATCCACACCCTGAACCTATCCCGGAGGACGCTCCCCCTCCAGAGCACGCAGAGTACGAGTCCACCGGTAGGGGAGGCGCGGGGAATATGCATCCCATCCACCGGGAGGGGTCATAGTTGCGGCGCTTTGTGATATTGAATTGCTTCAAGGTACCCAAACTGAATGGTATGTATTCATGTATGTATGAGACCGTGGATTCCCTCTCGGCTCCTGGGTCTCCACTTTTACTTGTACGAATATTAGACAAAATTTTTGTTGTATTCCCGATCCCGCCTTCTTGTGTCGTCTTTATGTGCCCTTGAGGAATTGGGTGCATTTGAAAGGCTAGCAATTGCCAATCCAGATTCAGGATGCGAAAAATTGGATACGCCACTAAGGATATCACTACTCCTTAGTTGACTGCATAATCGAGCAACCATCGAAGTCGGGTGCGCCACGTTGACACAGTTCATGATTTTCACAATACACATAGGTTATACATCGATTGCTTGAATTGTCCCCAGAGGGAAAAAAACGTATCCCACTTACGCTTCGCCGAGCAAGCTTTGGATCTCGGTGTCCTCCTTGAATGCCTTTCGGACCTACAAGCGAAAAGATGTCAGTGTTGGGGTCATTCAGCGCAAGAAGTTCTTCAAAAAACCTTTGCAAGGAATCCATCGTCAATGAGAACCCGGATACCAGTGGCGGCCAATGCTTTAGTGATGTCGAGGGAGGCGTAGTGCGACGGAACAGTCGCTGCGGACTTTGTGAAGCCGAGTGTGTGGTTTCCACCGTCTTTGATGGTGGGGATGGCTATCGAAAGTTAACTGTCTATTTCGACCATCATGTAATTAAAAAGTGGCACACCGAATCCAGGGTGGAGCGACGGGAGGGCTACATGAGATGTTATGTAATTGTGTCATAGTCTGCAGCACTGCTTAAGAAACGTACCATATGTTACGTTTCCCTGCGAGACACATTTCAGACGTGA
Organism: Asterophora parasitica; assembly: GCA_018282005.1. Lineage (NCBI taxonomy): Eukaryota > Fungi > Basidiomycota > Agaricomycetes > Agaricales > Lyophyllaceae > Asterophora > Asterophora parasitica. The sequence continues at coordinate 28,952 of JABCKV010000202.1, forward strand.
CAGAAGCAAAAGAGGGGAAAATGGAGCTTACGAAGTCGGTCGACGCACTCTTGATACCGTACTCATAGTCAATTGCACCATACTTTGCGGTGATAATCTGCGCCACTTCGGCACCTGACCATAGCAGTGAGGACTCGTAGACGCAGATATCAGGATGTTGCTCACCGAGAGCCCGGTTTTGGCGGAGGTCATGTGTGCCGACCTCGTCTCTGTGGATGGTCACCTCGCAGCCTGTCGCAAGACCTGCAGCTCTAATGGGACGCGCAAATTGTCAGATGAAAAGGCTACGGTATGGGGCAGAAGCTCTCACTCGAAGCAGGGGATCACGCGCTTTACAGTTGATTGAAGTTCAGTACGTGTTGGGGCCCGCACATAGCAACTATGGCGAATAGAAACCACTGTGAGTAGACGTTCATTGTCGAGGCATAAGAATGTACATACATCATCTTTGCGTAATCAGGGATAACTGATCACACAACGTTAAAACTCAGATTTTGACAGCAACGATACTAAGTAGACGACGTACTGTTCGGCGCCCAGTCTTTCCCTTCGAAGATACCGTGCACACGATGCGTAGGGAACAGCTGTTGCCGGAGCGCTGAGATATTGTTGTATCCCAGAACGGCTGCATCCAGAGCGTTCCTGCCCTCCCACGGGGAAAGAGCAGCATGAGCACTGCAAACCATTCAGAGATCAGCATCCCACGACGTGCACTTCTTCCAGGTCGGTGCCTCCTTACGTGTGTCCAAAGTACTCGACCGTGATGCGTTCAAGGGCGAGGCAGCTGCTAAGGCTGACTGAGCCTATTGGTCCTGGGGCGGGGTGACACCTGGGATTATGAAAAATCAGGTATTGAATATATCGACTGCATTCTAGAGCAGCGTAAAGACGCGTCGAAGAAAATCTCGGTGGGACGCATATCGTTTATCCGGTTGCTCCACTGAAAATTAACGGCAAATGGTTCAAAAGAGCAATAGACGAACATCAAGCAGGCAGACATTTCTTCATAGGCACCATTTTTCAAGAGGATGATCTTGCCAGATCCACCTTCCTCGGCTACCGAAGCAATATCAATAGACATTCACGATTCGCTGCAAAAAGGTACTACCAGGTGTTCCCAACAAAGTCACCTTTCCTGGAATGTTGAAGTGCTGGAGAGCCTTCTTGATCGCGATTGCGACGCCGACACCTGGAAGAGGCCATGATTTAAGTTCGAGCCAGTAAGCCTTGTAGCCGACAGGGTGTATGGACCTGAGATGGCGATAAGGTTGTGGCCGCATGCGTGCCCAACTCCTGGCAATGCGTCCATCTGAGAATTGCAATTGTCGGAATACAAGGTCAAACGGTAATCAGTTGCGTGCAGGTGAAGTGAATACGCACCTCTGAGTTGACCCCGATGGTCCTTCCGCCTTGACCGTGAGTGAACTCGGCGAGCCATGCAGTTTCCAAATGATAGTGTTGCGTGACTTTGAATCCATGTTTGGCCATAAATGCGGTCAGCGCATCGTGTGCATAGCTATGCGGAGGTTAATCCGGGAAGAACGTGTCGATGTGTTTCGTCGACACATACCGCTCCTCGAATCGAATTTCGGGGTGACCTAGCGATCGTTGTCGGCTCAGAGCGCATACAAGATGAGGCATCAAGATAAACGCACTGTGAATATCCAAGCTGAGTTCCCTCAGTTCACCATCCAAATCTTTCAGCGTCGCCTCAACATGCTCCAGAATATCTGGTCTGTAGATATCCTTCAAACCGCTGGGGTTAGAAGGAGTTGGTTTCTCCTTGTCATCGGGATGCCAGACCGGGCCAGCATTTTGAATCGTAAATTGGCAGCCACAACCGGACATTTCGCAGAAGATAGATGTACTAGAACGGGGAGAAACGAACTTCGTACGAACTTTGAAGAGCTTGGAGCGTGCGTGGATTTGATTGATTCGGACCGAATCGAATTTGTCCTTTCAAATGATATCGATCATCCACAGTAAGTAGTAGTAGTACACTCGAACCCGCCATAAGTCATACCCTTCGGTGGACACCAAATTCTATGCCTTTTAGAGGGTTATGACTTTCGAGAAACCTA
>JABCKV010000203.1:0-30957 GCA_018282005.1 Asterophora parasitica
AGTAGAATCCCTTATAAAGCCCACAAGCACAAATGCCTCTTGATTTCCCGCCCACCTGCCCCTCCACTTTCCCATTTCCTCCTCTCCCGTCATCTGCACGGTCAAGTCTAGTGCTTGTGCGATGCCTCACTCCAGTACAGTGGAGCAACACTGACGGCAGCAGGAATCCATTCATCTCATCTGGTGGTCAGCTATAATTTGGCCAACGTTTACTTCTCTTGTCATACTCCAATGCGGCGTGCGTTAACACGACGGATAAATTTTCATTCTCTCCGTCTGGACGCTCTCCAACTCCACAACGTCTCTGCGAATCATTGCGATCGTCCGTGATTGAACCTGAAGATGAGCTGGCCTGCTCTCCCTCCCCCAATGACCGGGACTAGCATGGTTTGCCTGTCGACGTTGCTTCTCACGACGTCTTGGAGCTGTGGTCACCTGCCGAGGTTCAGCACCACCCTATCACCACGCCCTCACACCATATGTCTTTTTGGGGGCGTGCCGCTCGCCGACTGGATTCTATACCACCACCCCTTGACGCCGTCGTGGCGATACCCTGTCGGACGACCATTGGATCGCATCAAGCCACGATCAAGTTGACTCGGGGAATGAGGCACCATTCTGTTGACTCGGGGAACCAGGGCCGCACCACATGTCTGACTCGGGGAAAGTCACTCCAGAGGGGATACCCCGCCCCGGAGGACTGGAATCGTCGACTTTCTGGTTGTTCCTTTAGGAGCACTAACAGCGCCGACAACTCGAACGATTCGATGACCTTGAATTTAGGGCCTTCGCTGAAGGAGTAACACGGCGACGTTGAATCGGTACTAGTTGCCCGTGGGTAGGACTCCGGATACTCTGCTGAATATTGTCTGGTGTCATCTATTGCGCAGCTGGCCAACCTTTCCCTCGCCTTTTGGATTCACTCAGTTTTTGCTTTATCTACGCCATGCGGACGGATCGATAAGATTGAAGCGCCTCATGGATGTTTCATGTACGGCCACGCGCCCGCCTCTATTTATCTACACACAATGTATACCTATTCCACAGGGTATAGAGGATTGTTATTCTACGAACTTCTGAATGAGATCTTTCTGCTACGTTGTACATGTGTACCCAGAATACGTGAACGATAAAAATATGAAGCGTGAAGCGTCCCACTTTGAACCACCCTCTCATCGACGCGATGAGCCTGAAGGCTCAAACAGCTGGTGAATAAGCTCACTTCAAGTGATTGGATTGACGCTATGATGCATGACAGCCTGTCTGCATTAAGGTACTACAAGTACGAGTATTTTATGTATGGGAAAAGGCGGTGTCCATCGAGCCTATACGGAACAAGCTGAAGGTGTGACGTGAACCGTCGAGTGTAATGTAAGAAACTGTAAGTGAGCATGAATATGGTACATATACACGTGCATCGGGCGGGTCCACTGATAAGCTTATAACCGACAGTGGCTGGTAAGTAAGCGGAGCATCATGCTCCGTGACAGTAGCAGGCCAAAAAGCAGAAGAAGCCTGTAAATCGAAATGGCGCTTTGCGTCAAGAAAGGTTTTCTGCCGCCTGGGCCCAGCTGGGCGCGAGACCCAATCGAAGGGTATCGGTGGCGGTGGTGTGTAAAATATGGTAGAACGCTGGGCGTGTATTAGGTCCCGTCCGAGAGTGGAGGTCGGGAAGGGCATGTCATGAAAAGTCGCGAATTGTCGGCACGCAGACGGCGAGCAACTGCTCTACGTGAGGGCCGTAGGGGAAGCGGTATGGAAAGGATGTGAGGAGGATCTTCAGCCGCTGTAAGTGCCACTGTGGATACCGTCTCTTCTCCATCTCGTAGAAGAAGTAGTCCTGCGTTAATAAGAAGTCAGGTACCAGCATGGACAGCACATGGCAGGGAGGTCTTACGATTTCGCTATCCGGGGGCCCGTGAACTGCGAGCAGGTATTCGTCCGAATGCGCTGTGACTTCCCGGACGAGTAATTCGAGGCGATACAGGTTTGGCAGCTCTCCGGCGAGGAGGTCGAGGAGCTGGGGTGTCAGCGCGACCGACCCCAGACGCAGTGTTTCCAGACGCTCGTCGCGCGGGCGGTCGCGGAACGCGTCGAGGATGGCCGCGACGTCAGCCAATGTATGGTAGCACCCTGTGAGCACTAGGCTCGTGATAGTAGCGGAGAACTGGAAAAGGCAAACGAGCGACGCGGTGAAGGGGAAAAGGCTGGAACTGATGTCGAGGGATCGCAGATGGGTCATGTGCACGTCTGTGAGGGCCCTGGAAACCCAGCCGTCGATGGACAAGGGGTCGGGTGTCAGGCCTGGACCACTGTACTGCGTCGCGCGGAGAGAGAGAGAAAGGAGCGTGGAGCCTTGGCGGTTCAGGAATGTGGTGAGGCCGCTCGGGTTCCCGAGATGTGGCGCCTCGATTGGAATCCCGAGAGTGAGGTGATTTAGCCATGGAAGGCGCCCGAGGGCAAGGAATAACGGTGAAAAATCAAGAGGCTCCCATGCCTGTATTGTGAGTGTACGAAGGGTGTTTCTGAGCCGCATCAGAGCAGGTGCTAAATAGTCGCTCATGATCTGAACATGATCGCTGGTGGCCACGACATGATCTGTTCGGATGACAAGGTTGAGCTCCTCGATGTTGCATGAGGTACAAGAGGGCGGAGAGAGGAGCTTCACAATATTCTCTAGGGAGATGTCCAGGGAGAGTTTTCGAAGTTTGGGTCGGAGGATGGCTGCAAGAAAAGGTACTGGGGATTCCGGGACAGTCTGGAGGCCACACCACATGATGTGGTAGTCTGTGACGTTCGGGAGGCCGGAAAATACATCATGCATCGCGTGTACAATGTCCTCTGCTGTCCGAAATTTTGGTAGCTGTAACATGCGAAACTTGGTTCGGCCTGACGATTTTTTCTGCTCCAGGATGTGGGTCGCGAACGCCGTGAGCCGTAGCCGGAGAGACTGCCGTCCCGGCAAATTTGGCTCGCGATCGAGAACCTGTTTCAAGAACACGGGGTAAACGTGTAGGACGCGTACCCTCCGCGCGACCACAGGATCTCTGAAAAAACCGACATCAGTTTACGCGTTTTCTAACGAGAAAGACAGCCTCCCAACACGTACTTGAGGCGCTGGAGGTTCCTCAACATCCGATTGTCGAGAAATGCGAAACTTATCTGACGATACCGACAGTCCATTGCGATGTCGTAAAACGTGCTGTTGACGCTGACAAGCCCCTCCAGAACCGACGCAGGGATATACTGCGAGATATGGAGCCATATTTCATGAGGAAGATTAACCATTGTCGCAGGGAAATCGAGCAGCGAGGGAAAGCGGCAGCAATGGAGGGGGCGAGCCTATTCAAAGTTGTCATCTGGGAGTAGCGTTGACACTGGACATGACAACAAAAATGGATAGTCGACGTCCATCGGAGAGCCCAGACCCCCAGGGGCTTATCTCAGCAATGATGAATTGATGGTCAGATTTGGATAAATTAGAGTTGCCTCGGACAACCGCAAGTACTTAGGTCCGTATTATATTGCCACCGTAGGTCCGTAGCTAAGTATGTGTAGCGGCTAGCCAGTCGTAGCCCCTTCATTACTACTCATCTCCAAGGATTGAGCCCATTTCGCTCAAATTTGGCTCGTTCGTGCCTGGACGGAATTGGCATGTTCACTAATGAAATATTGTAATTGTTGACGCTGTAATGGCAGGGACGTGACAGTATGCGACAGGGACGTCGTTAACGTCTATTGTGAACACCGTGGACAGATTGGCGGTGTCGACTTCTTGAATGTCTCCGGTGCACTTCGGTCGGGTCACGGGGTTCCACTAGTGTGGCGCGAAAAAAGAAAGCTCTCATTTGTTCAGTAGCAGTAGAAATGTCGAAATCACACAAGTAGTAGGACAAGCAGAGCAAAACAATCCTCAGAGCGCCACCACAATCGCAGAGTCATCGCCAGGAAAACCCGAACTTCTCGCCGCGATAGATCCCGTTCGGTGTAAAAAGCATGGCGTCGATAAACTGTCCTTCGGCGCCGAGGAGGTCAGCCATTGACAAGAGAAGCGATCCAGAGCCAGTGTATTCCTGGCGAGTACGAGTCCAGAACGTCGGCGTAGGTCCGTCGTCCGCGCTAGCATTACCGGTCAGGGAAGAAAGCGAAACACGATTAGTGCCAGTAAACTCTCAGGCAGAGAGGAGTTACGCGTATGACAAGGCAGCAGATAACGAGGCGGCGGATGACGAGGCGACCAGCCGGTATTGATTTGAAAATGGCTCGACATTTTTACGCTTGATGACGGGTTTCTTGAGGCGCTTCTTCGGTAGGTTGAGAAGGGAGGTTAGGGTTGGTATGGACGTCCTCTGACTTGGTTCCAGGTATGTCTGCGTAGATAATTGTGGAAAACAGGGCATCGCCGTGGACATATGAGCAACGGCCTTGGATGATTCAAGAACCCTGGCGACGGCGTTTGTTCCTTCTTCTTGAATTTGCAATGCATGAGGGTCCAAACGGGAGCGGTGTTCTTGGGTGCGAGGTTTCTTGGATAAACGGGGATCCATGTCGAGATACGAGTCGTCCGCTTCGCGTTCGACAAATGTTCGTTTCCTCGCAGTGGAAATGCCTTTGAATGGCGGCTGAATTAGCGCTTTGGCGTTCGATGACGATGTAATTGTTGATGCTTTAAATAACTTGGAGTTTGAGTCTTTCTCCGGCATGTCGACAGGTGCGGAGATGCCAATCGCAGAGGGATCGAAGTGATCTGCGGTAGTGTTGATAAGTTCTAATGCCAACCTCATCAGAAGTTGAGCGTGACTCACCATCAAGTGTGTAGGGCGCAACAGGCATGAGGAACTGCTCTGATATGCAGGCCGAGACCCAGCTCGCGTGCCTAACCTATTGTCCAGCCATTCATCAGACCACGCGGACCCTTCGATGGGGAGCGAGCCACTAACCACGAGGGAACGAGATAACAGTCTGTTGGATACACATCTATACATAGGGAGATTGACGGAGAGGTTGAAGTAACGCACTGAGATAACCATGGGTCATCAAGATCATTACAGAAGAAGTACGAAGCTTGGTAGAAATCTTCCGTGGAATGAGTCAGTTCTCCTCCGTTTCTGACTTCACACCAAAAGAAGACAGGTCAGTAGACGTGAATTGATTCCGAGTTCGAGCTTCGACACGACGCGTACCCCATCCTTTTCTCAGAGCAGGTGCAACGGATGGACTAAAGCAAGCTAGTATAATACAAGTGATTAGAGGGTTAAGGCATCGTTCTGTGCTGGGTTTACTTACCCTTTCCAGAGAAAAGCATTCGCGAGTGTAGAGTTAAGTTGTCTTCAAGGTGTGAGCGACTTGAGGAACCACGCACTGGTGGTTGAGTGGAGAGCCGAGGGGATGTGGCTGTACAGGTTGCTTGACAGCGGTGGACGTGCCAAACAGACTACGGAGTTCGGTGTGTTTGCACGCAACCCTCACACAGTACATTGACCATGACCACCATAACCCGCAACCTTCCTTGGTTTATTCGTGACCTAGGTGTCTCCATCGTCGGCCAGGTGAGCTTTCTGCTCTATATTGATAGGCATTTCGTTTTACTAATAGGGATCTCAGGAATGTTACACGTCACTCGTGGAAAATCTGGACATCGGCGATGTGCAGTGCATCAAGTACTCTATCTCCAAGGGCCTTGGGATTGGTATCGTGGTTGGGGGGTCTATCATGAAAGTACCTCAGGTTCTACTAAGTGAGCGATTCTTGGCATACCGGCAAACCAGAAAATACTTATGAATCCTGTCTGAAAAAAAGTTCTCAATGCTCGGTCTGCGCGTGGTCTCTCTTTGACTGCATACGTCCTGGAGACGTTATCCTACGCCATTACGCTCGCGTACTCCTTCCGGAACGGATTCCCGTTCTCGACATACGGGGAGAACTTCTTCCTTACCATCCAAAATGCCGTTATTACGCTCCTTATCACATTCTACACCACCGCCCCCTCCGTCAGGAACTCGAAACTGGGTGCAGGCGCAATATCTATCGCTGTCGCCGGCGTATCTCTGTACCTCCTACCGCCGACCAGCTTAGCCGCACTCCAACTCGCCACCCTACCTTTGTCCCTATTCTCTAAATTGCCTCAGATCAGACAAAACGCGCGCTCCCAATCAACGGGCCAGCTCTCCGCGTTTGCTGTCATCTCACAAATTGCGGGCTGCTCGGCGCGCCTGTTCACTACCGCCACCGAAGTCAAAGACAAACTCGTCGCGGCCGGCTTCGCTCTCGCACTCGTCTTGAACCTTGTGCTCGGCGCTCAGCTCTGGTTATACTGGGGCCAAAGCGGCGTTGACGCCAAGAAGGAGAAGTACGAGCTCCACAGCGTTGAGGCAGAGAAGGAGAAGGAGAGAGTCAGCCCCGCTCCTGTCGCTGCTGTACACGAGCCTGCCCCATGGCAAACACCCCAACACCACCGCGTGGCCACGCCGCCGCCACGCACGTCCTCCGCAAGCGGCTCGAGGAAATGGGCCCGGAAGGTGGATTAATTCACTCGCATCTCGGTTTTGGCATTGTGTTGATCGCCTTTACTTGCAATATCGCTATATTCTCGTCATAACCCTGTATCACTCGATATAATCATATATCTATCCGCTTTCCTTTGGCGGACACTTGTGAACAGCGACTATCTGTGACGGACATAGTCTGAAGATTGGCAGTGAATAGTTGGAGGGCGGCGGCAGGCAAGCTTGGCACAACGTATTCGACGCCTGCAGAGATTAGTTGCGCATACCTGGTCAAGATCCCCACCTTGGGACCACCTTGGGAACGACACTCGACGGCGTTCGGGAGTCAAGATATCACTTCATTTCAATGCTTACATGCCTCGTTTGAGGCGTACGCGTAATTCCTTCACTAGACTGTACTTGATAGCCACGACTACCACGATACGACGATGATAATACCTCAAGTTGGTGACAACATTCCCTTCGAAGTTCTTCCCAACCAGGAGCGGGGCACAGCGCTCACGGTTGCAGCCAAATCGCTGAAAATGTCGTCGCCTCGCTTTCGTTGGCGAGCCTACAGTGTTGTCGAGCTGAAAATCGAAGGTGAAAGGACAGTGTCTGAACTCGGGACAAAATGGATCGAACGATCACTAAACTGATACTCCCCGTCTTTGTAGAATTGTAGGGTGTCATCCACGATGATGCATATCCGGTAGATACTCGTAATAAGCACCTGTGGACGCCGGACGGAGATTTGATAATACATACTATGCATCGCTCTGCACGGCTATCGAAGGAAGACTTTAGAGGACCATCCCATGAGTCAGTAATGCGGGCATACCGATGACAGAGCCGTCGCCGGGTAAGTACATACTTCGAGTGTCTGCGTGCTAGGAAGGAAAATGCCTTGCTAACCTGGAACGGCGGGACTGTGTGGCAAATTACACTGTAGAAAAGTTTCAGAGACATCGATGGACATTGGGTGGTAAGACAAAAAGAGAAATGCAGGGTGCCAAGCTACTCTAGCATCCGACGAGTTCGCCCTCGCGACGTTGTAACCCATCCACATATACCGATTCATATCCGGCCTTCACGTACCTCCAGTGGTCTCTGCATGGACGGTCTATGAAGGGATGCCGATTAACATCCTGACTGACGTGTCAAGGAATAGCGTATACTTACCAAGGGCGGCCAATGGTTCTGTAGCGTCTTCCATCTAGGCTTGAAGTGGAGGTCAAAACACATGGACGTGACTCATGGGCGCATCGGTTGCTGACTATTTAGCTTTCTTGACTGACCATGAGCAGCCATGAGCGCTGTAGGTAACAGAAGGTTGTTTTGAAGCTGGGAAATGTATGAGTAAGGCAATCGAGTCCGGGCGTTTTTTCCCAGGTCCTGGCTGGTCTTCCGGCCTCTATCAACTCTCGACAGCCAAGCAACCACTGGTCCGGATGCAATCGCTCCCGAATTGAGGAGCAGAAGAAACAAGCTCTCTGAAGGGCTAAATTCCTTCATGGAGCATAGCATACGGAAGACAAACGAACTCACATTCTATATTGAGGTACGAAGGCAAATAGCGACAAGCATAGCATAGGCCAAGTAGAGCCTCCGAGGCGGCGCTTTCAGCAGGCCAATATCGTGGATTGCATCATCCTGATGACAGAAGTCATTAAAGAATGCTCAGCTCATGCAGTGTGCTCCGAGTTGTCGCCGCGATGTAAGCTAGCTTTGAAGTACGTCAGACACATCCTTCCAAGCTCCGTACTAGCACTGAGCAGCATGATGCAGAGACGAAAAGAAGGCCCCACAAGTGCACGAATGTCATGAGCCACGAGGATGAGGAAGAGTACTCCAGAGGACCTGTGAGATGTGGCGTCAGATATTGGTGATCATGCCCGTCCTTCACGGCCGTTTCGTTTGCTCGGACTCCAGAGTCATGTACTCGTGGATGGGGTAATGGGGCTCCAGCTTTCGATCGCGGTATTTCGAAAAGTGTAAGTACCCCGAGACCTAGTGCAAGTTGAGTCGAGCCCTCCAAGCCAAGTGTCGAGAATTTGAGATAATGAAGGCCCCTAAAGCGCAAAATTATTTCTCGACGCAAGCCACTGAAACACAATCGGAAGGAAGGAAATTCAAGTGGGGTAGGAACTGAATGGGCGGGTCAGGCCGATGACGGCGATAGGCCTCCGATTTGTTTGACGCTGTTGGGGGTGCCGTGCTCTTTCCGCCTGTTTGGCGCGTTTCGTCTATTCTTGCATCTCGCTTGCTCCACTTTTGCAATCATAATGTACACGCAAAGCAAGCAACTATAAAGCAGCGATACTACATGGCCCTTGTAGTCTAACTTAGCCCTCCCTTTTACGAACTTCAAAGCAGCGTTCCTTCTTCACTCTCTGCTGCCATGAAATTCTTCACGACTCTTGCTACGCTCAGCACGCTCCTCGCCGCAGTCTCCGCGCAGCGAGTCTACATAGGATATCCTCCAGACGGCACCTCTGTGAAGGCGGGAAGCTCTATTACCGTTGAGATTGACCGACCCGTACGTCACTCATCTTCATATCTATGTCATTCACAAGCCAACATTCTTCATGATTAGAACTCTCTCTCAGGATCGACTGAGGTCGCTATTGTTATAGGCCTCCAGTCTTGCGCGGCAAGGCCCTGCTACTCTCCTGCAGACGGTCTTGGATACATACTCTATAATGGAGGATACAAACCCCAGTACCAGCCAGGCGCCCTAGGGAAACCTCCTCATCAGAACTTCACCGTCGAAATCCCCTCTTTTGCGCAAAAGGGCAAGGCACAACTTGGAGTCGCCCATTTGGCCTTGATAGGAGTGAGTATGCTTCCTTCGACTGATGCATGACTCCAGAAGTCTAACTATGCATCTTGTCAGGCCGGCGCAGCACCATTCCTGGAAACCCTTAATGTCACCTTGAAAGTCGTATAACGTGAATCACGCATCGGACTCACCAATAGTGTTAATTGCCCAACAATGGACATTCTAATGCCAGATAGTTTCTGTGTAATGCTTGGACTCTGTACACCACTTGGACTATGTTGTACACCAATTCTCCGAGATCGTCGTACTAGTCGATCCTCGTATGATTTAGACTAGTACTATCGATGAACCCGGTCAACACGTCGACCGCCGTGCTCAAATGCTTCAACCCTTCGGAACGGATACTGGTGAGCAAAAGCAATGTACATCGTGCAGAACCGGGGTACTATACTAGTAACAAGCCATGGCCCGGCCCCACATCCGAGTCCTTGATTCAAAATTTCAACATGGCGTTTGAAATACAACATACGTTTTTAGGATTGTATTCCGAGAAGTAGACTACTAGTAACCACCCTCGACGGATACAATTCCTCTACTCGATGTTTGCATCCGTTGAGGGAACGGTCACTGGTCTATCTGAGAACCTCGAATTCGCCTTACAAAACCTGACGCCACAAGATATCCACGTTGAACAACTTCGTGGCGTTTGTCCCATCAAGTTTCAGTGCCGTGAGCATGATGCACAGTGATGGTCGCATTGCAAAGAGTCGGAGGACCATTTCTCTCCATGTAGTCTCTCAGCAGCAGACCAGGATCCAGACCAGTAAGTTGTAACAAGCTGTACTGAACCAAGTGCTGCGGTAAAAGAACGCGAACTCGCGAGCAGCACTAGGTAGGCTACTGACAGGTTCAAGTTCTCTCCAGCACCCGGAGTTGTAGGTGCATTTCTATCTTCCTAGGCTGAACACAATGTAATGGTAGGAGGAGGCATACTAGTATGATGTAATAATCGCGAAGAGGAGCACACATACTACGAGTTCAGGTTTCATCTTACTCTGGTGTGCGCAATATCGGTTGTACGACGGTCGGTGGAAGAGGGGAAGGGCCTTTGGCAACTGGGGAAGAGTGCTGCGGCGCCACAAGTCGAATATACCATCATACGTTCACCTTCTGTACTAATGGCCATCTAACATTCGTCGAATGCCTATGGAAGGTCAAGCATCCGAGGTTAACTGGAATGCGGAATTCAGTTGGACTTCGGAACGTGAAGTTCGTTAGTACTGAGTGACTGAAGCCAGAGTGGCGCGATAACGTGACTCGTCGCGTCCAAATGCGGGCATGCAAACCAATGGGCCAAAACTAATGGCAAAGCTGGGCGTCAGCCGCAATGGAAAGTTGGAGGTATAAATACCTGGACTTGACAAAATTGTCTCACCCATCCGCACTCTGCGAACTATGTCATACACAGAACTGCTCCTAGCCCCCCTAGCGCTGGAGGAGTCCTTCGGGATAGGCCTCTTCAATCTTCTGCGAAGCGACACGGTCATAGGCCTGCTCGCTTTTGCCACCCTCCTCTTCCATAACGATCCGAACTTTCCCTCGGTGGCGGTCAGCCCACTGCCTGCGGTCGACGATGCCCTTTCCTTCCACCCGACCAGGACCACCATGTCCGCCCCTCCCCCTGCATCTACGACCACCAACCCCAATACGCTAGTCACCGGTGCGCCGTCGATCCTCCTGCTCGTCTTCTACATCATCGCTGTCCTCCTCTTCAGCATCATCGCCGGCGTTATCCTCGTTGCCAGTTCCTCCTACAACCACAGTAAGCGGGGGATTATTTTCACGCCGCGGTCGCCAATTCGAGGACATCGTGAAGACCCCCCGCAAAGACCACCACCCAGCCCCGTCCGCGAGGAAGAGGACGACGGCAACAGCGGACACTACGATGGCGACGACGAAGGCGAACCTCCCGACGGCGACCCCGACGGACAAGACGATCCACCCAAACTCCACCCACGCAGCCAGTTTCCTCATACCTGGCGCGACTGGCTTTTGGCCATACTTCTGATGGTCGCCCTGTCTGAGCTTCTGCATCTCATCTGCCCCACCGACGTCAAGAGGAACCGCAGACGCCTCATCCGCTTCGGGAGGACCATCATCGACACTACAGTTCGTCTCTTCGACGTGAGAGCGATCAGGAGAATACCGGCTCTGCACCGCCGCTTGAGGTTGCCCGGCATCGTGCCCGTCCTCCCACATTATTTGCCCGAGCTAACGTCTTCCACCACCGCGCCCGGCATACCCGACCTGTTATCCGACATCCTCAGGGAGTCAACCGCTGCCACCACCTCTCCACCTTTCGCATCGGCCTCAATGATGGCAAGAGGCATCACTGCGCCAGCAAGCGCCAAGAAGGACTGGGCCGCGGTCCTCAAGGCGATTATTGGGGCCTTCGTTGTCGGCCTCATCGTGCGAGGGATCGTGAACGCGCCCGCACACCCCAAGGCCGTATCAGAGGAGTTGCGCGGCCTTGGACCTATTCGTGGAGAGGAGAAGGCGTTACAGGAGGAGGATGGCGGAGAGGAGGAGGTCGAAGCAGAGTACGACGCCGCAGGAGAGGAGCGCGAGGAGTACGATGGTGGAGAGGAGTACGACGACGAGGGTGAAGCTTGGGACGAGATCGGAGAAGAGGAGTGTGCAAACGGCGAAGAGGAGTACGAGGAGGGGGTTGAGTGGGACGAGAACGAGGTCATCAGTTCTCTTCGACATGACTACGATCTCGACTTCGACTTCGACGATACCCCCTCATGGCACATTCGCAGCGAGGTGGAAGGTGAATGGGCTGAAGACAACCTCCGTAGCTGTTCGGTCCAGGAGGCGCTCCAGGACTTCGCTGACAAATACGTAGTCGCACTGGAGACGATTCCGGAGGAAGAGGAATTGTCAATCGCCTCAAGCACCAGCCACGGAAACTTTGACGATGCCTTGGAATCCATCGATTCAGAGGGTATTGAGTTCGGGCTTCAAACACTGCGGCGCATTGTAGAGGAGGAGCTTCGTAAGAAGGCCGAGGCTACACCAACGACAGTCGAGGAATCGCCCGAGGCCAGCACCGAAGGCGGCGGAGAGGTGAAGAATGAGGTTGACAGAGATAACCACAAGCCAGATGCTGAAGACATTTCGCCTGAGGTATGTCGTCGTTCTGGTCTGGTGATTGGGTGCTGACCATGACTGGATCGGCAGTCTTCGCTCCCTCTTGTTGTTCTACATCGCCCACTACTGCCGCTTCCTTCGTACCGTCAATAGAGGTACCTGCTTCTTCGCCCTCATCAGAGGGCAGTCATGTCGAAGAGAACGATGATGCCAGTGAGGTTCCATCTGAGGTATGCTTGTGTCGTTCTAGCCTGGAGACGGAGTGCTGACTACGGGATTTGTAGCCGTTGCTCTCATGTCCTTCGAGGTCGTCCCCTCCTGCCAATTCCCCACCCAAACTTTCACTCCCTTCAACCCCGACGGAGCGTGCGTCCATGACCTGAAGGGAATGGATTGCTGAGGAGAAGGCGAAACTGGTGAAGGCAGACCCGAAGATGACGGACGACGAGGCGGAGATGATGGCGGAGATGATGGTCCGATTCAAGGAGGAGAAGCAGGGTGCGTTGGCAGAAGATTTTGACCTTAATAGCCCAAGGACGTGGTATTGAGCGGGGACATTTCGCAGCCATTTGTTACATACCTGTCTCTATCTCGTCTTTGTCTGCCTCTCGGTCCTTCCTCAGTATACTATCTTTCTTCCTCCCTCTTTATACACAATACCTGTCAATCATCGGATTGAATATACCCTGGTCAAGTCAGATCCTTGCGGAGACCATTTCGACGGACGTGAGCCAAAGATGCCAAGATGGACAGAGGTTTCATTCAAATCCTTTTCCGCGACGGCTTTGGAATTCTTGCTGATGCAAATCTAGTAGCAGCGAGTCCTCGCCATCCATAACTCCAACTGCTATTTCCAGCGCGCGATATCTCAGCCGTCAGGCCACGCAGTCGAGCGTTACCCCGCCCGCATATGAGCCACACGCGTGCTATGCTGACGTGCAGCGCGACGTAAAGGTTCCAACATGGTACATTGGGGGTGCCGGTAACCAGTGGCACGAGCAGCAGCGCTGGTCCTTCCGTCATCGCAAATGCTGGCGCTGGCACCCAGGTGTCGTCATGCACCGTACCCCGAAGACGTGTATGGTGGGATCCACAATCAAGTGCAATTCCATCAAGTCGTGTATTCCTCATCCTCAAGCTTTCTAGCGCTGATATTGACATTAAAAGTGTCAAAGCTCCATGCGACTTGGTAGACTTGCGCTGTTGGGACAGGCTCTATAAACTGGGTCGGTGAAAAATAATCAAGAGTAGTTAATGATGGAGAATGTACCTTCAACCATTATTCTACCATCGACCATTGCATCCGACCCAATAGCGCATGGCCCCAGAAAGAACCCCTGTTCATGATACACGACTCTGCAACATGCCCGTCTCCTGTGGTCTCTCACTCCACGAGCAACCGCAAAACTTTGAGTCTCTTCGAATCCGGCTTTATCTTCTCTAAATCAAAGATGATCGGCGACGGCACCAGGTTCCCTCTCTTCTTCTTCGACAACAATCCACCCTCCACTGGAATGGGCAAATGCATATCGTACCCAGGAACTGACTTTATGGGGGTGAGGATTTTCAGGACACGTAAGACGAGGACAGGCGGGCGGGAGGCGGGCCTGGCGTGCTCCGGAAGAGGCGAGACATCGAAGTGGACAAGGATACGTCCTGTGGGCGTGTCTGTCAGTCGGAATCCTTGCATTGCGCCGCAAATCTGAGGGAAGCAAGGCCCACCGTTATGTGGATATCCAAAATAGCATGAGGTCCTACGATGGTCCGCGAAGAAATGTTTAAAACAGATGCGCCCTTTTCCGCGCGTGGTGATGATGCCGATGGAAATAGAAGTTTGCTCGAGATTCATCTCAAATGGCTCGGTGAGAGTATGTAGAACCGGCGTATCGAAATCTTGCGTGGTGTGACCCTCCCATGCACGCTCCAGGGAGTCCATGAACACGCGGTCAAGGAGGCCGTGGGAAGTGACCAGGGCCTTGAAGGGGGCGTAGGCCTTGACTTTCGCGATCCGCGCAAGATCTATGGACCAGGGAATGGAGTCACGAAGAAGGTCGGCACCTGTGGAAAATAAGTTGGGGTTTGGCTCGGGGGTAAGGCGTAGACGGATTTCTGCCGCAATGGGTGGAAGAGAAAGTGGGCGATGCAAGTAAAGGAATCCCATGGCATTGGAGGGAAATGGCACGACATCGCGTCCGATACTGCGGAAGCGTAGAGGCCCAGCCCAAGTGCCGTTTTGCGTGTATATTCTGGGTACCCTTCCGCCAGACAGGTCAACAAAGTCTGAAGGTACGAGGAGGTCCGGGTTGAGAGTTCGTATGAGCCTGCTTGAAACCGGGCGCAAGGTTGCCTTATAACGACGTGGAGTGGTGCATCTAACTTGGAGGGCCACACGTCGAGGAAGCATGAAGTTGAACATGCAGAAGAGCATGTGACTGTGACAGCGCCGCAATGATGCGTGCGTGTGACAACGGTACCAAAACGCTGAGTCGGCTCCTTAGGAGGTGGACGTCCACGGGATATCCACCAGGCACCAACGCACGTTCACGTGTGGCACAAATAGTATAGTATTGGTACTTACAAGGATACATGGTAGCAGGTAGAAGGCTCTCAGCAGCTCTAAGCAACCCGAGAGATAGCATCGTCACTTGCCAGCCTCCATTTACTCTCCCTTCTCAGCAGCCCGGCAGTGGGCACTTGCGGGCGACGCGCGTGGCGACACGATCGGCGCGACAATGGGCCGGGGTGAATGGCAACGGCGAACGGCGAACGCGATGGTCACGTTTCGATACAGCAAGATCTTCACGTGCCTCTCAAGAGTCCACGCCACCGGCAGTCATTCCCGATCATTGTTTGGTATCACCCTCTCTGTGCCGCCCCGGCTGGAAAATCTTTGAGTGTAATGCCGTGGGATGACTCAGTACTCATCATCACTTGCTCTGCCAATTCTAGAATCATCATGAATTCTCTCACTCGTTGAATGGCATCGGACAGACACTTCAGTCATGTTGAACACTGTACCTGTCAACCGCTCCATCGTTGAACCACGTTCTTTTTGTTCTCCACCTCATTCATGCGCACACTTGCAAGTGAACCATCGGGTTTTTATACACCGAGTTTACTGCACTGATACTCAACAACACAGAGGCACGTACAGTTTAACGTTATCAACATTCGAGGATCAGGTGTTTGACAGATACTTGGCATGTTGACCAGTCCAAGAGGACCCGTGCTCACGCCAGCCCCGTCCTGTCCCCGCCCTGTAGAGATATAAGAGTAGAGTAACACATGTCAGCACTCAGCACCTTATCGCAAGTATGAAGCTTCTCCCGAGTCTACTTGGACTTGCATGCCTGGCCCGCCTCGGTGCCGCCACCTTCCAGCCTACTGGCGTCCCTTTCAAGGCTCCAGTCACTGTTGCCGCCGGGTTTGTAGCAAAAGTTGCATTCTCGAATCTGACCGCACCTCGAGGGATTGCCTTTGACTCGGAACAGAATCTTCTCGTTATCGAGCGTGGGTTCGGAGTGACGGCGTTCACGCGTGTATCAGGTCCAAGCCCAGGATTCGAGCGCACCGTCGTGGTTCAGAATCCTGATTTGACGCATGGCATCGAGGTTGACGGGAGCACGTTGTATGTCAGCACGGCGAGCAGCGTCATTGCCTACGAGTACGACGCGACGACGAAATCGGTTTCCGCATCGCCAGCATCCCCATACGCTGTTGTTGACGGTGTTCCCGGAGATGGGGGTGAGTCACACCATTCAAGCACCGAAAGAAACGATCTGACCGTGGATACAGAACTCAAGACACATACACTGTTGCTCGAGAAGAACCCCACGACGGGCACAAGGAGGGCGATCCTCGTCGGTGCAGGTCCATTGACCAATATCGATCCCACTGCGCGTGACCCTGCATCTGGACGCTCCCAAATCCGTCGATTCGTTTTCCCTCTCACAAGTCCACCTGTCTACCCACCTGTCGCCCTGCATTGGGCAGATGGTCAGATCATTGCGTACGGCATCAGGAACCCAGGGGGCTTCGCCTATCGCGTGGGACCTACGATTGGCACTGCAAATACGCTGAATCTCTACACCGTCGAAAACGGAGCCTCAATCGACGGCGCCGCTGGGCTTACTACCCAATTCGTCAACGACAATCCCTCAGATGAGCTGAACCTGGTCAAATATTCCACTGGACCATATCCCGCCCTCCCGAAATCTTACGGATTCCCCGACTGCACATCTCTATGGAACGGTGACGCTGACATCGCTGGCGTCCCACAATACGCGGGTCTTCCGCGAGGCTCTCAATTCAGCTTGAACCTTGATTTATTGCACAATGATGCGTGGTGCAAGGATGCTGCCAAAAACCAACCGCCGCTCTTGCACTTCCAGGTAGGTGTCTTGTATTTTCGGCGTTCGCTGGTTTATACTCATCGAACGTACTTTCGCTCTTGCAGGCGCATTCCGTCCCTCTTGATATCAAGTTCTACAAACCGCAGCCTCTTTCAACAGCTGCATCCTTCCCCGCTACTCTCAGCGGGCATGCGTTCGTTTCTTTCCGCGGTTCTTTTGATCGCACACCTCCCACTGGATACGGCGTTGTTGAGTATGTCATTCCCAATGTTGCATATTGTTTCTCTGAAAGTTGACGACCTTGCCCTTTCAATAGCGTTCCCTTCCCATTGAGTTCCCCAGCCTCTAGCTTGGGGTATTCCTTCATCATCCAAGCAGCAAATCTGCTCTCCTGTCCGGGCAGTTGCATCCGCCCCGTCGGCCTCGCGTTTGGAAAAGACGGCAGACTGTACGTTAGCAGCGACTCAAGTGGAGAGGTATGCAGTTCTCATCCAACTCAACGCTCATTCAATGACGCTTCCTCAGGTGTTTGTCATCGAGAGAGACGTTTCTCCAACATCTGGCCCTTAGTCTACAGCATGCACTACAATGTCTAATCATCAGGCCCAGTTTGTCAATAGGGTACGTATCATGGAACGATATATTCCGAATCATTCCCCGTTCGCTCCTGAATTCACAAGGAACGAGCGCTGAAGTCTTGATGTCGTCACGCTTGAGGATTGACTAACAAGCCTACAAGATGTTTCTCCTAGGTGAACGTTGCTAACTTTCGACTGGTAAAGGTCCTGTAATTGTTTGTTACATTCCACGAAAAAATGTCCGCACCCTTCGCACTTACAACTACTCGGAGTAGTCGCTCAGCTCCTCCTCATCGTCGTCGCCTTTCCAAAACTCCACAACCTCATTCAGAACTCCCTGACTGACATCCTTCCAACCATCAACAGCCCCCTCTTCATTCCGAACAGACTCGATCCCAGAAATGTCGAAGCGATGACCAGCCCATTTACCCCGATGAATTTTGATACGGTCATTGCATACAATAGACAAGCTTGGGTCCGACGACCAGGCGATTCGGATGATGAGAGCGTGGTTGAAACTAACGCTAAGCCCGAACGCATGCTTGGGATCGCGCCAAATATATCGAAACGCATCGCCGCGGATGAACTCCTTTGAGGTGAGGTTACGTAGGACATAAGCACCGCCGTAGAGCAGTGTTTCGTTGGTGCTAGGAGGCTTGACTGCAGGTACAGTGATCAAGTCGCGCAGAACGTTGGCTGAATCCATATCCATATTCGCGTCATGTAGCCCGTACCCCGCCAATTTAGTGAAAAATGATGATAGCTTGTTTTTCGAGTCGTAGGAAAACCGTCGATGAACCGGGATCTCGCGGCGGAAGTGCCAGAGGGGGTCATGTTGTTGCAACACGGCGAGTTGCTCATATATGCGATATGAGTCCTTATCCTCGTCGGCGAATCGGCATTTGATGAGCTCCCTCTCTGCGTCGGTAAGCATCCCCGGCGGGAGGTCGTCCATATTGGCGTAATGTCCCAGGCAGATGAGCCGATTACCAGCCCATAGATTTACGAAGGTGGCCGAAACAAGTGCTTCGATATGCCTCCGACCAATCTCATAGTGGCGCTGACACGTTGCCGCAAAACACAAGACAGTGACGAGATCGCAAAAATTTTGGTAGACGCAGTCGATTATCTCAGTTGGAAGTTGACTTAATCCTTTCCCAGTCTCGTTCGCAAGAGAACTGACGAAGATGGACGGCGTGAGCAGGGGATTGCGTAGGGAGAAACTGCAAACGGTACGTACCGTTTGGGATAATGACGGATGCGTTTAGAAGTGTGCTGCTCTTTAAAGGTCTCAGAGCTGAGCTCAGAGTAAGGCGCCGTTGTGACGCGCTTGTGGCCAGGTTCAGGAAGCCAGAGTGCATCCATGAGACGTGAATCATTCACACCTGGAACTTGAAAATGCTGTCTAAACTTTCCCCACATGTGTGAGATATTCAGACCGTCTGGGAAGCAGTTGTCCAGATTGACAATACGGAAATATTGGCCCATTGCAGGAGAGGCAGGAGACTGCAGAGGTTTTTGGAGACGAGAGAGAGAGCAGTGGCACTGCAGTGGCATGATCCTAGTAAGTTCGGATCCCTGATATGCTGGGTAACGACCTCTACATGGTACCAATTAACTGCGATCTCCATAATCGGGTATGGTGTAACGGCTAACATTGCCGCCTCTCACAGATGCGATGATATCGCGGCAGCTCGGGGTTCGATTCCCCGTACCCGAAAATTTTGCCTTGAGGACTCTTGTCCGTCTCCAGACTGCGAATGTACTTACTTTTGACGTGACAACGATTGAACTACATGCTCGTGTGGCGTTCGAGATGCGGCGGAAGAAAGAGATGAGAGCGTTGCGAGATGTAGATTAGATTATGACGCCGCTTCAAGCTCCAAGCTTTAATGATTTTCCCCTACTTTACTTTACGGACGACAGACACGTCGAGGTTGACACAACACGCTCGGACTGCGACTACGAATACGGACGACATTTTGATTCCGACGCCTCACCTTCCTTCCCTCTCTTCTCTCTATTTGATCTCTTTCTTTCGCTGGCCCAAAGTCTCTGCTCACAGTCTCCGTTCTTATAGCCTCCGTCCGAGTCTCAGATCCCCACACTTGTCCTGGCAGTTGTCATTGAGTCTCTGGAATCCGGAATTGAAACTAAAGTTACTTGAACGTCATTGAATTTAAAACATATCTTGATCCACCATGCGCCCCGACGGCGTCGCGCCCAATGACCGCCAAGTCGCGTACATCGTCTCACCTGAACTCATCGCTGCATCTTCCCAGCTCCCTTCTAATAAAGGTCGCTCTACTGCCGTGCACACGCTCATACATGCATATGGGCTATCGAAACACGTCAAGGTCGTCCGACCAGTGAAGGCAAGCTACAAGGAGCTTGCGGCGTATCATACAAGGGAATACCTAGATGCGGTGCTTGATTCAAAGCGTGGCGCAAGCCCTGGGCTGCGTGGAGGTGATAATGGGGAGGAGGAGGAGTTTGGATTGGACTCGGATTGCCCGCCCTTCCCTGCTCTGGCCGCATATGTGCCTCTGGTAGCAGGCGCGTCGCTCACAGCCGCACGCGCGCTCATGGACTCCGTCTCCCCTGTCCACATTGCGATATGTTGGGACGGAGGAAGACATCATGCACAGAAGGGCGCTGCCAAGGGGTTCTGCTACGTTGCGGATTGTGTTTTGGCGGTTCTGGCATTGAAACGGGGTCCGAATACCAGGAAGCAGGGAACGGGCAAGACGAGGGTGATGTATCTTGATCTGGATTTGCACTTCAGCGACGCGGTATCCCAAGCGTTCGCGGGATCCATGGCAAAGGCTCCTCAGATTCTCACTTTGAGCATCCACTACGCCGCCCCGGGCTTTTACCCTCCCTCGCCCCTCGCTTCTCTCCCCGATCCTACGTCAACGAATTTTGACCCGTCCACTCTTTCCATACCCCTGCATGCCGGAGCCGGCCCCGCAACGCTGCTCCGTATATGGGACACCGTGGAGAACGTGAAACGGACCTTCGACCCGGACTACGTCGTCCTGCAGTGTGGTGTCGACGCACTCTCCGGAGATCCGTGTGCAATAGGGAATTGGGACTTAGAGAGCCTGGGGGAGGTAGTGGGACGCGTCGTGCGGGGATGGGACGTGCCTGTGCTTTTGCTAGGTGGCGGTGGGTATAATACACCCAACACGGCGCGGGCGTGGGCGTATTTGACTTCAGTGGCCTTGGACGACCCACTTGCCCTCGATGCGCCGATACCGGACCATGCGAATTTTCCGGCATATGGTCCGTCGTTCACGTTGGACGTGCCAAAGGGAATGATGCAGGACCAGAATTCAGAGGCGTATCTATGCGAGGTGGAGGCGTGCTATGAGGCTGTTGTGGAAGTTTTGAAGGATAGGATGGGCAGTGGCCCTGCGACAGATGCTCGGACTACAGTCGATACGGCTGACACTGACAGATGAACAGCCCATGGCCTCTCATCGACCTCCATCGTAACAGACTTTGTCGACTGCTCGTCTTGCAATCAGCTTGGTTCCACGTTTCACCCTTGTGGTAGTAGCAATAGGACAGCTCAGGTCTAGGACGCGAACGCATATGAGTCATGAAGTAGAATCGTGAAATTGAGGCGTAGGATATAACAGGAGGATTATATGAGAGTACAGACAACAGCAGATGAAAGTCGAGAGGTGGCACACAAACACAAGAACCTATGAACAGGACATGATAGGGCGATATGCACGAGGACGAGAGAAAGGAAGCGAGGTAGGAAAGGAAGGAAGGACACATCGGCGACTTAGAGCTCGTCGTCGGTGACCTCCTCACCACGCTTCTTCCGTGCAATACGCTCCTTCTTGAGCTGCAAAGGGGGGTGTATGAAGTAAGCAATGCGAGACGATGCACAAGAGAAAAAAAGCAACGAACCTTCCGTGCCTCTGACGACGTGAGCTTCTTCTGCTTCTTGGTGTCGATCTTGTTGCCCATAGCATCGTAGGTGGCCTCCTCCTCGCCGTCGGCCTTGTCGATACGTGGACCGGAACCCTGACCCTCAACCCAGTTGTGGCCGGAAGCCTCGAGACGGCCGTCGCGCATAGCCCAGACTTCCTTGCACAGCGACTCGGAGAAGTCACGGTTGTGCGTGATGACGAGCACACCACCCTCGAAGACCTTGAGGGCCTCGATGAGCGCAGCGAGCGACTCACGATCGAGGTAGTCTGAAACGCGAGGATCAGTAAAAGGTCGAGAAGGGAAGGAAAAGGAGGATGGGCAACGCACTAGTGGGCTCATCCAAGCAGATGATGTGGGGACGACGCCATGTCGCGGCACCGAGGACGATCTTGACCTTCTGACCACCGGAGAGACCACGCATGGTGTTGTGGGAGACGAACTCGGGCTCGAGGCCGAAGTCGGCGAAGTGCTTCTCGATCTCGCGACGGACGAGAGGGCGGAGGAGACCGAGGCGCTGCGCCTCACGGGTGTCGACCTCGAGGACTTTCTGTAGAGCAATGAAAAGACGTTATTAAAGGATGTGCAAGTTGATGATAATGCAGCGGTACGAACCTTCTCGAAACCACGCTTAATGAGGTCGTCACGGGGCAGCCAGATGTTCTCGGACGAGGAGAGAGCCTTGAACGAGACCTCGTACTCGTAGGACTGCTTGAGCTTCTTGCGGTTGACGATCTCGTCGATGATGCGCTTCTGGCCCTCGACGACGACGATGGAGCCGTCCTTCATCTTCTGTGCCTCCTCCTCGGAGATCTGGCGGGACGCCTTCATCATCTCCTCGAGATCCTCACCGGTCTGGTAACGCCAGAGCATGTACTCGAGAGGGGTCTTGTCGAGATGTTGATCGATGTGGTGGAAGGCGTGCTGCGCGACGTAGCCGATGACCAAGTTGGGGTGCTTCCAGGTCTCACCACCCTTGTTGGGCTCCATGTCGCCGATGAGGAGCTTCACGAGGGTCGACTTGCCGGAACCGTTGGGGCCAAGGACGGCAACACGGGAGGACAGGGACACTTGGAGGGTGATGTCATACAGCTGCTGGACGGGCTGTGTCGGGTATTGGAAGCCGACTTTACGCCTAATCAAAGAAGTTAGTTAACATTGCGATACGGAAAATGCGAGAGTACAAACATCTTGAGGAGGGACTTCTCCTTGGTCTTGACACCCTCGAGCAGAGGGGGGTCGGGGAGCTTGAACTTGTAGTCCTCCGCGGCCTCGAGGGTGTAGTACGACTTGGCCTCAGGAACCTGAGCGACGAACTTCTCGAGGTTACCGCGGTAACGGCGGAGCTTGAAGCGGTTCAGGTGGAGGACGTCAGTGATGGTGTTGTTGAGGAAGCCGGAGTCGTGCGAGACGATGACTGGAGGACAAAGGACATCGATCAGCCTATGGTCTACAGCAAATGTGGCTGTGGATACGTACTGGAAGTGCAGGTCTTGAGGCTGGTCAGGTAGTTCTCCAACCAGGCGACGTTGACAACATCCAAATGGTTAGTAGGCTCGTCAAGGAGAAGAATGTCGGCCTTGAACAACATGGCGCGGGCAAGGGCGAGCTTCATCTTCCAACCACCGGAGAGGGAGCCAATGGCATGCTTCTGACGCTCATCGGAGAAACCGACAGATGCGAGGGTCTCGATGATCTCCTCCTTGCCGGCGAGGATGCGGTTGTCGGTAAGGATGAACTCCAGGACGGAGGTGTCCTCCTCAGAGCCATCAATGTCGTGCTCGACGTAGAAGGTGCGGACCTCGTCAGGGGAGGGGAAGCCCTCAACTTGGCTAGGAAGCGAAATGAATCAATAACCCTGAAGCCACTCGATAAGAAAATAGGCTTACCCGTTGGTGATGGCCCTCATCAGGGTCGACTTGCCGGTACCGTTCTTACCGCAGAGACCGTAGCGGTGGCCACGCTTGAGACGGAGGGTAGCGGTGTTGAGCAGAATCTTGGCACCGTAGGCAAGAGAGAACTGGCAGTTGCAAAGGTCTTCGCCTTCCTCTTCATCGTCAAGAGCCTCCTCGTCCTCGAGACCCTCAGTCGCGGAGCGGACGACCCACTCCCGAGTGGCGTTGACGGGTTCGGGGGTGGCGGTGACGAAGCCGAGGAAGGGTGCAAGCGCGTCCCACTGGGGAACCTCGAAGTTCTTGGCATTGACGAGGTTGGCAGCGAGCTGCGAGGCGTAGATGGTGGAAACATTGGCGACGGAGATCTCGGCGCCGAGCTTCTTGTAGATGGAGACAAGGGACTGCGCCAAACCGGGGCCCTCGGCCTGCTTGAGGGGAGGGAGATCGGAGCCATCGCCCTCGGGGACCTCACCGACCTGGCGGAGAGTGGCAATGGCCTTGCCGACGACACCACGGGCCTCAGGGTCACCGATGGTGGTTTCGACCTTGATGAGACCGGGCAGGAGCTTGGGCAAGAAGGGGCGGACGGTGACGGGGGAGTCGACGAGCTTAGCCATGTTATCAGCGATGCTATAAATAGACCGATCAGCAACCTGTTAGTTTACAACTGATTTCGAAAAAAGCTTACACAGCGACCTTGCGCTTGGTGGCGGTGAGCTTCTCAGAGAGACCACGGGAGAGAAGAGGGACCATGAGGGAGAGGGTGGGCGAGTCTACTTCTGAAACGAATGTGGTTGCCGAGAGGAGAGCAATGGTATTAGGCACCTCCTCGACGGGATTAATGAGAGCCTTGATAAGAGCCGGAATAAAGCGTTCAATGTCCTTGTTGGACACCAGAGCGGTGGCCTTCGTAAGCGAATCACGGGCGGCCTTCTTCACATCAGTCTTGGTGTCCCAGATGGCCTCGGCAAGTACAGGGACGATATCAGGCATCAGCCGTGCGGTCTGAACGGGTGCGCTGACAACGAGCTGGTTGAGAATGACGAGCGATCCCGTTTTGATCTGCCATTTCCCGGCAGTTTTGATTTCGTGAAGGAGGGCGGGGAGGATGAGGCCTGCAGACCATGGGTTGCTGGCAGCAACGAATTCGCGAACGGCCTCGACAGCAGCAGTCCTGACTGCGGGGATCTTGTCGGCGAATGCCTCGAGGAGGGCAGCGTAGACGCCAGACTCGATGAAGATCGGCTCGAGAGCCTTGACGGCGCCAGACTTGACGAGGAGAGAGACGGCACTGGCGGCACCCTCGCGGGCAGCGGGAGATTTTTTGTCGGCAAGAGCCTTGATAAGAGCGTCGGCGAATCCGACAGATGTCAGAGCCGAGGGCCCCTCCTTTTGAGCAACAGCAGCCAGAGACTTGACTGCAGTTTCGCGGGCTGACTTGTCGGCAGCGAAGTCGACTTGACCGTCAACGGCAGCCTTGAGGGATGCGGGGGAAGGAGTTGCGGGAGCTGAAGCAGTAACAGCGGGCATTTCTGGTATCTAAAAAAGATCGAAACTTTGTGAGCAAGATCCAAGAACGATAAGAGAAAGATCGCACCTTTGTAGTAGAAATGGTTGAGATCTATGTCGTTACTGTGCGACGAAGGCAAGGAACAAAGGACGCTCTATATCTACGGTGGCAAAAATGCCTGGAGGCTCGGTTGTCAGTAATCTGCAGGATTCAACGAGGCAGGATCGATGTGATTTACCTCTAGCGGAGAAGAGAAAGGAGGTAGGAGGGTCTTGCAATTTTCCTTCACAACATTTTAATCTCCTGAGTCGGACTTTGAAAATTTGCACACGCGCCGCACGGATCTGATCAACACTCGTGACGCACGGTGGCGGCGAGTGCGGGGTAAGGCAATGAGAAATTGAAAGTCTAGTATTGGGAGGTGGAGCTAATGGAAAGCTACAGCTAGTAAACTACATGGAGGGTTCTCCTTTTCACCTAGTCGTCGATGACCGTCGTCGGTGTAAAGGCCTCACTGAAAGATAACCCACAATCAGCACGGCGCGCGCCGCGCGGAACAGCCAAATGTCAGATATGCTCACATGTCCACCGCCTTTAATGGGATGGCTGTTCGCATAGACCCAAGACATACGGAGCGCATGCAAAGACGCCGACAGCCCCTGCCGGGCCATAATCAGCACAATACAACGCAATGCACCCCAAATAAGAACCTCTTACCCACAAAATGAATATCGTCGACTCGGAGAACCAGGTGATCGTGTTGTTCCTAAGACAAAAAAAAACATGCAGTGTCAGTGTCAATAACGAAATCGCCGGTACACAAAAAAAAGAAAAGGGGATCGCACTGCCTCGAGTGCATCGTCGAGCTCGTCACTCGGGAGCGTCTCCGATGCCACTGCACCCTTGATGCTGGACGCAGTTCATCTCCCTTCAATTCAACTTCCAAGTGATGTACAACTTCGCGATGACACTGCCGCCAGGAGAAGCAATAGAGTTTGCACCCGACCCTGCCCACGAGAAAGCCTCAACGCGGCTTGCAGGTTCCAAAAACCATGTTGAGAAGCGACAGCGGCTCTTAGTCGAACTGCCTCAAATCGCCCGATCTTGTACACTTGGTTACTTGGTAGTTGAAGATGCTCTAAGGAAATTATCTTGCGAATGAAGTTTGCGTAGATATCGCTTGAACACATCCACAACGCAACGTCATCTGCAACCCCGCGTCGTCAATAAAATGGTCGCGTGTCCATTTCGGAAAAACCAAGAAATCAAAACGCAATGAGGGTGGACAAGGGCGGACATCTTCATCTTTTACGAATTGACCACCAGTGCGTTATCGGAACTACAGCACTCAGGAACCAAGCTGGAGGGGTATGCGTGTTGTTCATGCTCGAGTTCGTGCCCGGAAGGCCGGAGCCGGAGGTGCCATAGCGGAGCGATCGCAAGAAGATGACGTTGTACACGAGCCCAGTGTGTATCGACATTGAGAAGAGGCCCATCACAATGATGAAGACAATGGGCCAGCCACAGTCACGATCGGATAACGATTACGAGAAAACAACATCAGGAGGGCGCGAGGACGAGGACGACACGACTTGCATGAAGAACTACCCAATGATCTATCACCAAGGAATTTGAATGATCAGCATGGGTTGTGCGAGGTCATGAAACAAGCAAGGCGAACTCGCTGAAGTCTATTCTGGCTAGCTTCCTAGTCGAACATCACAGCGAGCAGGAAGGGGCGCAAAAAGACCGGGGGCGATCTCCTGATAGCCTGCAGTAACCGGTCCATAGCCGTCCATGACGAGCGTGCGTCCTGCTCTCGTGCTGAGTTCGTGCATCGAGGCCAGAATCCTCCTGTGATTCGGGGTCAGTAGAGATCACTAACAATAGTAACATAGAGGAAAAGGGGACTCACATCGCATGCCTCAACGTCATCTGAACGAATATTTGTGATATGTACCGCGAGTAGGCACCCAGCCGGTCTTTCTCCACATCCTGTTGAACAAATTGAACGTTTCGTAGATCAACTTCTGCTTCCTAACCAACAGCATCGTGCCAGGTGTGCGAGGTCCGGGCTTGAGAAGCCATAGAATGGTTGGCACTGCAGCAGGCTGACCTCACGCAGCGAGTTGGAGCGTTCGTCGAGGTGGCGAATTCAAAGAAGAGAACAGACTCTCGCCCAAGGTGTCATGATGCTGGTTTGCTGTCCTTGCTGTATCAAGGTAAGAACCCTGCAGACAACGGAGGAAATGCTACACACCTTGTGGAAAAACACTGCAGTCGCGCGCAACGTCAAAAAACTCCGAGTCTTTGGTCCTCTCAGTGCGCGCCTCGTATCTATCGGTCACCTTCATGAGCCCCAACTAGTGCTTGTCCAGACTACTGAGTGACGACAAAAAGGTAGTCACTTTTACGTCTTTGATAGTAGCATTTCACCGAGCTCCACAACTTTATCGTGGCCTACCGAAGTACGAAAGAGCTCTTTGTTTTGAACCTGTATGTTAGCTCATACTCGATATGGCACGTACGCAGTAGACGCTGCCATGGGGCCAGCCAGATCAAATTCGTCACAGCGCCAAGGGCAGCTGCAAGTAGGAGGAGAAATTGTAAAACACAGCAATCGTTTCGTATCGAGATAACAGAAAAAAGCGTCCTGTAGAGCAGGGTCCTTGTGAACAACTAATCCTGCACTTCCACATAATTCGCTTTTGAAACCAAAAACAAACAAAAACATCAGCATCTCGAGGTGGCACGAACAAAGCCGACGCCAACGCACCTGGGAAGAGTCCGGTGTTGCCACTCGTATCTTTGCCTTGCCACCAATCCTCAGACGCCGGTTCAATTTCGACGATCCTATCCCCTTCTTTGAATGAGATTTCGTTGTCCTCGGCGGCTTCGTAGCTGTTCGAGATGTGAGGCCATTGAATTCTCGCAGACTCAATATGCGTTACTTACTCGTACAACGCGATAGCAGTAATCCCCTCATCGGCGGGGGGAGGGGTGAGCGCACGGGGAGGTGGGGGAGGTGCAGGAGGTGCAGGAGGCGCAGGGGGAGCAGGAGGCTACTCAACACATGTCAGGACATTAAGATGGACTGTCAGTTGATGAAAACACTCACAGCTGCAGGTGCCGGTGGAGGGGGAGGAGGAGGGGGAGGAGGAGGAGGAGGCGGGGGCGGCGGAGGAGGAGGGGGAGGAGCTGCTGCAACCTCAGGCTCTGCAGATACTTCCGGCTCTTCAGGCTCAGCAGCGGCTTCAGACTGTTCAACGAGCTCAACATAATTAGCTAGACAGGTATTAGCAAACCCCCTCTGTCCATAGATAGCACTGAGGACGCACATGGGAATAACCCGGATTTACCACCAGGACCAATGCCACTCCACCATCCCTCACCGACTTCCTCGATAGATTCAATGATTTCTCCTTCGATGAGATTGATCTCATTGTCCTCAGTGGCCTTTTTCGAACAATGATTGAGAAATAAATGGAAGTCGAGGATAACTATCACGCTCACCTCATACTCGTAAACCACGATCGCAGTGATTCCTTGACTAACGGGATGCGCAGGAGTTGCCTCTGGCTCTGGCTCCGGCTCTGGTTCAGCCTCGGGCTCAGGAGCCGCAGCCACAACAGCAGGGGGCGGTGGGGGTGGGGGAGGAGGCGGCGGGGGAGCAGGCGCAGCCACTTTAGGCTCAGGTTCGTCTTCCCACTCGGGCTCAGGCTCTGATTCGGGAGTTTGAGGTCGAGGTGGTGGAGGTGGTGGAGGTGGTACCGCGCGCGGGGCAGGCTGTACGGAGTCATGAGCCATCAGCTACAAATAAAACTAAGACGTCTACTTACAGCAACGGGCTCTGGCTCCTCCTGTTGAGGTTCGTCTGTGCCCCATGCCGCATCTTGAACGGCAGCGCGTGCGGCAGCGTACCCGGAAGGAGGGGTGGCAGAAGACTGAGACGCAACCACAGCTGCTGCTCCCACCGCCACGCCCACAGCAGCAGATCCTCCAAGGGCGCCAAAGTTCCTCGGTGCACTCTGAGGAGCAGTAGCCCTACCAAAGGCAGGTGCACTTGACGTGAAGACTGGTTTTGCAGGAGCAGGAGACGGGACAAAGCTAGCACTGCGGCTCCTCGCTTCGTCTTCTTCAGCTTGTTTCTTCGCTAGAGCCTGCCGCTCACTCCAAGTCAGCTTCTTCGGCCCTCCAGCAGAACTAGTGGGTGGGGCTGCTTGCTGCTGCGGCTGCTGCGGCTGTTCGAAGGCTGCGAAGGGGTTCTTCAACTTCTTTGGCGCGGGAAGGGACACGGGAGTGTACGATGATCCAACTGGCGCGATGCGATCCTCCTCGGCAGGCTTTGTGACGTTAGAGGCACGCACAGGCGGTTGAGAAGATGCTGGAGAAGGCGCAGGAGATGCGGAGCGCTAGAGGGAGATTGTCAGGGGGATTATCCATTGCAGAAATGGAGCACCTACAGCGCTGAAAGCCGGCCTCGGGGCGGTCGGGAGTACCGGAGGGCGTGTTGCTGCGGGAGGAGGGGGCGGGGGAGCGGCTGCAGCTGCAGGCTTCTCCTCAGGCCACTCATCCTGGGGTGCCGATCCACCGATTACGGTACGCCCATATAGCGATCCAGCCGAAGGTGCGGGTTTCGCGGCAGCGCTGAATGCAGAGCGGGAAGTTGCTGGGGGCTTGGCAGCTGGCGTCGGTGCCTTCTTCAGCTCGTTGATATCAACTCGTCCCACGGGAGTGTAGTTCGTGCCTACAGGAGCAATGGGCTCAAATTTGCGCGGCTGCTCCTTGTGTGTCGAATACTTGGCGCCCGAAGCTGCTTCCACTCGCGACATGATCAACGCTGGTGAAACGTCGCTCTACCGGATGTGTCAGCTAACCAGGCCATACATTCGCGCCAAAGACATACCTCATTCCTTGCATTGACGACGACATGGGTATTGCGAAGGAACCTCGCCACTGCGCTGGAATGCGTGTGGAAGAGTCCCTTCTTTGATTCTGGTACACCATCACCACACCAGTTGATCTGAACGAACTTGGGCAGTTGACTCTATAGAGGACGTTCAGCAATATGGATAGAAAAAGATCCGCAGGATAAGTACGTTAGAATCCACGACTCTGACAAAAGCGTACTGAATTCTAGTGCGATATGTTCGTTAATCATCGGATCGGAGGAAATACGCGTTGTCGGACAAACCTCCCATCGGAGAACTCTTCCTCCAGTTCTTCAAGACCGCCATTGCCCGTTCCTTGAACCTTCAAATCGTTCGTTCCTTTCTCATAGGTGAAAATGGCCCAGTCAATGCCGTTTGCGTTGACAACATCCTGATAAGCGTCGTTGATCTCCCTGCTGGAGAGATTAACTTGGAGAGACATGGATCTCTCAGCTAATAGACACAGTAAATGTTAGACATCGTGTAAAATCATTGGATGCCTCCTACCTTGAATGAAATAAGTCCCTGCTACGTCTAATCGAGGAGGATGGGCAACAAGCAGTGACGCGACGGAGAAGAAGTGGCGAAGTTGTTTGTTTGTTTAGGCGCAGCAGCGCAGCACATTGTCACAAGTATTGCCCAATTGATCCCGACGACACAGACGCCGACGCGACGTCGTTCTTGACGAAGATGCAAGCTTTGCTTACGTTGAGCTCAATGGTACGATAGGATGGTGAAATTCCATGACCGGGAACTTAAGTACATATGTAGTAAAGAGAGTATATGGGAGAAAAGAAAGGAAAGAGACACCGGTGGAAGAGAGAACAATTGGGTAGTATGTGGATAGTATGATACTATTACAATGACCAAGACGTCGTCAACCCGCTGCGTCCGTCCGGCTGGACATCTCTCTCAAAAACCCCATAGCCGCTCCCAGGGGACCTTGCCTGCCAGTCCAACGTCAACGATCTTGGCCTCCCCATAGGCTTCACCTCCCTCTGCACGTTTGCCTGTCGACCAACTGCTCTACCAGGAAATGGCTCACGGTTGGTGTTATCAATGAGCACAGGATTGAACTGCCCCTGCAGCAGATCCAACGCGACTGGCAAACTCGCAACCATCATCGTCGCGCGCTCCCGCTCCCGCAGCTGCTCCTGCTGCTCCTTTGCCGCTCGCTCCCTCACCCGCATCCTCTCCCTCTTACCAGGCTTGTGCCGTTTGGGGGCCCTAATCACTGTGCTGACATTGGGGTTGGGGTTCGGACTCCAGATTCTGAGGCCGATGAGTCTGACAGCGGTGGATGGGGTGAACGGCGCTGCGAGAGGA
>JABCKV010000204.1:0-30941 GCA_018282005.1 Asterophora parasitica
AATGTCAAGCGTTCTGCGTTCACCGCGATGCCAGGCAATCTAATCTCTCTGATCACCACCGACACAACCATAAAGTCGGTCTGCGTGGTCCTGCTGCTTCATCCAAGTTCCAAGGAAATCTAATGTTGAATCTTCGGTGCGCCCCAGAGTCAGCTCGACGCTCGACAAGTCTGTCGGCAAAAAGTATCTCATCGATGGGAGTCCCGAGACATGTTGGACCTCACAACAGGTACGTTGCATTCATCTTCCTAGTTCTATGCTCGTGCGATGGTGGAACGTATTTTTTATATCCCAGGGCCTCCCGCAGCACATCCAGCTCACCTTTTCTGAACGCGTAATCCCAAAGCGGATCCTGCTCACCTTCCAGGGCGGGTTCGTCGGGACGCACTGCGCGCTCTATACCTCCGTCAACAGCGAGAGCGGAAAGGACTGGCGGCACTGGACATCCATATACCCCGAGGATGTGAACCGGCGGCAGACGTTCGATCTCCCTGCTGCCGATGAGGGCGAGGGTGGGACGACGTCAGTGAAATTGGTGTTTGAGCAGAGCTCCGATTTCTTTGGTAGGATCACTGTGTATGATCTGCAGCTCGAGGGGACAGTGCCAGGTCCTACTAGCTAGCACGGAGGTTCCATAGTATTTCACTTCTACACACGCCTCGTCCGAAAGTACACACAATTTACATTTACGTTAAGAGTATTCAGGTATGCGAGGCTAATCGCTGCTAATCGACCTTGATAATGAGCTTCCCGGCGGACCTGCCTTCGACCAGGTCGCTCTGTGCCTGCCTGTATCCTTCGACAGTGAAGGG
The DNA here is from genome assembly GCA_018282005.1 of Asterophora parasitica. NCBI lineage: Eukaryota > Fungi > Basidiomycota > Agaricomycetes > Agaricales > Lyophyllaceae > Asterophora > Asterophora parasitica. The sequence goes on from JABCKV010000204.1 coordinate 813, forward strand.
ATATTCCTTGAAGATGTTGATATTGAGCGTTCCGTTCCCAATCAGCTCAAATACTTTCTGGCCGTAGGTGTAGGCTTCCTCGGGCGTGTATACGTAATTAGACATTCTGAATTTCCAAGTCGGGTTGTTTGTTAGTGGGCAAGGAAAGTGGAAGTAGGAGAGCAGCAGAGACGCACGTCGGCCGCAGGAGTTTGACGTTCTTCTCTACAAGGCGAAGAGGAGAGAAGGGCTCGACAGGCCCAGAGGCATTGCCGACGGAAACGATAGTGCCCTTTCTCTTGATGAGCTTAAAGTTGTTGTCGAAGCTAGTAACACCAAGTGTCAGTAAATGCAGACCGATGTGAATACTTAGCGACGTACGTGTCCTTCCCCACACCATCGAACACCGCATCCACGCCCTCACCATTCGTGAGCTCCAGCACGCGCTTCACGGTGTCCTCCTTGGGATACAAGATAACATGATCAGCACCGTGTTGCCTCGCCAGCTCCGCCTTGGCCTCAGTCGACGTCGTCCCGATGACAGTCGCGCCGCGTGCACGTCCGAGCTGTGCAAACAACAGCCCAAGGCCGCCGGCAACGGTATGCACGAGGATTGTGTCGCCCTTTTTGACCTTGTACGCCTCCTCGAAGAATGTGTAGGCCGTCAGGGCTTGCAGGATGCTAGCCGCGCCGTCGCGGGTCGAGACGTTAGAGGGGATCGGATACGCGGCTTTCCAGGGTACGGAAATGACGCTCGCGTGGCTGCTTTGCGAGTCCTGCATGAAATGAGTACGAGTGATGTGCGCAAGTAAGAGGCGTACCGCAGCGACTTTCCCGCCGACTTGAAAGTTGTTCCTCTTGTAGGCTTCGTCGTTAAGGACTGCGGGATCCGTGGGTAGTGCGATGATGGTGCCTGCTGTCTCTTTGCCTAGGACAGCAGGGAACTCTTTGAAGGGGTAGAGTCCTTTCCTTAAGGGCATCTCAGCACTGATAGTGGTATGTGTAAGCAATATGAGTGCGCACCGGTAGTAAACATCGATAAAATTGACTCCGAGGTATTCAACCTGTGGCTGTTAGTGAAGTTCTGCTAGTCGAGATCTAAGCATACCTTGATGACCAGAGATGATGGGTCTGGTCTGGGGAATGGGATCGTCCTTTTCTCGATGACTTCGAGGCCGCCAGTCTGCGTGTAACGGTCGCATCGATGAAATGATTTCAATGTATTGAACGCACCTTGGCAATGATAAACGCGTCGGAGGTGCTGGGAATGGACATGGTGGGAGATTGCACAGAAAAGGAGCGATAGAGACGGTGCGGCCGACGGAAGAGATTGAACATATTGTAAGTAAGCAACTTGAATTGCGTCAGACGACGCGACATGTCACATCTGTGACCATATATCACACTCGACGTCATTGATTGTCGGCCGATGGCCACATTCTCCCAAGTACTTGTTCTGCAATTATCAACTTGCTGCAGTCACACGCCGCAGCCGTATAGTTGAGCTTATGCGCCAATTTCTATGTCGATTGACAGTATTTCTGTATCTAGATCTGCAGTTGTAGACTGGACGAGTCTGCCAGATCGCACAACAAAGAGTACCCTCATGTATGCCCACTTGACATGTGACTGCTGTGGTACTAACAGGTAGCCTATTCCATTGCATGTTATCGAAACTTCTTTCGATTTGGTAGATGGACCGTCAGGCAATAAAAAGCTGACGTGATCAATCACAGCAAACGACGCGACTTGTCACAAGCGTGACTCTGCGTTTCTCCATGCCCACCCGCGCGCGTTCAATCACCCCAGACGACGACGATGGTCGCCCATTCAAACGCCAGCGCGCCAGTGCGCCATCTCCCTCGACACCATCAGCGGTAAAACTTGGCTCATCTTCCAGCCCGTGTCCGATTCGTGTCGCCAGTCCTCTGTCCACTGCGACGCGCCAGCTGAAGCCTCTCCCGCCTGCAACACTCCTACTTGCTCTGCCGGCATTGCTGCTCAGCCCAAGTTCAAGTTCTCAGCTTTCCTTACCCGCCATCAACCTCGCACGACATTCCCTCCGTCGGTGCCTTGCTCTCCCCGCCCTTGAACCTCGTGAGGAATGTCGAGCGTGGACCGGGCTAGCCGAGTTGGGTGTGCTGGTACTTGATCAATGGGAGGAAGAGGAAAGAGGACAAACGCTGAGCGAGGTTGAGACGGCGTTGACCAAGGCTGTGCGTGTTTCCTTCTATCATCTAAATCCTACTGACTCCTTCACAGCTTCTGATCTCCCAAAAACACCCAACACTCGCCATCTACACCCCACACCTCACTATCCTCTCCGCGCGCCTCGCCCAGCAGCACCAGGCAAATCCCAAGCTTGCTGCAAACACTCTACGGCTACTTCTGCGCAACACGACCACGAACACGCCTCGTGTGCTTTTTACAGCGCACCTCGCGCTCGTGCACAGCTATGCGTGTGCTGCAGAGCATGGAGGAAAAGGCGGAGGCGCACTTAAAAAGTGTTTTGCGGCGTTGGAGGATATGCGAGCCGCAGCACCGGCAACAGGCACTCCCAACCTCATCGTCCTCTTGACGCTCATCATCCGCCTCCAGCTCCTCGTCCGCCACGGCCAATGGGACGATGTCAGTCGTGCGCTGGCAGAGGCTGAGCTGCACGATAACATTTTTCCCGAGTCGTCGTCTGAATCGACACAACCCGCTTCTTCGTCCCCCACCCAAGGAGCATCGTGCTCCACTCCGTCTTCATGCCCCTCCCACACACGCCTCCGCATCCACCTCCTCATCCTCGGCGTCCTCTTCCACACGTACGCCGGCGACGCGCGCGAGGCCGCACGCAGGCTGGCTGTACTGCATGCCGTGCTTGACTCCGGGTGTTTAGAGTGTTCGGGAGTGGAGGAGAGGGCGATAGAGGATTTTTACGAGGGGATTATCGAGGTGCTTCCTCTCCTTCCCTCAGTTATATTGATGTTCAAACTCTACTCTAGATCCCATTTCCCTCACCGCACGACACGCCTCCCCTCCGCGTATACGCAACCCCGCCACGCGTCCTCCACGCCCTCGCGTTCCTCGTCTCCGCCGCTGCAAAGAAGGACGCACTCGGCCGCGCACCCAAAAAGGGTGTCTTTGCAAAGGCCGGGCTGGCAGAGCTCGTGGGTTCGCTGGGTGCACTGGGCACGGCAGGAGAGGCAGGAGTTATTGCAAGGCCCGTTTGTGAGTTTCTTGTCCCCGTCTTTGAGTTTACTCTATCTGACTCTCGTCGTTCGCAGGGTCCTTTGGCGCTGGAACACGCGAACACGAACGAGTGCGACTACGGATGGAGCGCATCAGGGCGGATTTACTCGCCGAGGTCGTTGCTGTAAGTGCACTCATTTCTCATCCATCCTCACGTACTAATCCCACCCTAATAGATATCCACCCTTCGCTCTGAATTCACTCCAGCACAGAGCACGCTCGACACACTTGTCGCACACACGCGCACGCACGGTCTGTTCCCCGCGTACGCCGCGCGCATCACGCTCATGCATGCGCAGCTCGCACATGCACGCGGGGATGTGGAGAGGGCCGTGAGGTGTTATAAGGTGGCGGGGTGGGTCGCTTCTGGTAGAGGTGGGGGTGAAGGAGAGGAGGTGGAGAAGGAAAGAGATGAGTGGGTGCGTGTTGCGGCGCGTGTGGGGGAGGTGTGGGTCCGTTTGGGGATTCTGCGGCGCGACAAGCGTGCTGGTGATGAGGACAATGGAGATCTCCAGGAGACGCGGGCAGAAGACGGGCTACGATATCGGCAACGGGAACAGGAACACGAGCTGGAGGACCTCAGGCGCCTTGGGAAGGATGTCATGGCGGAGTGTGAAGGCCTTGGAGGGACGTTGATGGCGGTGGGTGAGGTGCTTAGGGCGTGTTTGGGCGACGAGTTTCTAGGTGCCAAGTACGCTTCTGTTTCTTCTTTCTTTTTCCCCCATCTTTCCTTTCTCTCCTATGCACGTATGCTAACTCACCTCTCTCCGCATCCACAGACAACACCTCCGGCGCGCCCTAGACCTCGCCACACGCGCCCAGGACAACCACCTCCGCGCGCTCGTGCTCGCCCTCATCGCGTCGTACTACCACCATACCGCGCGCGACCACGCGATGACCATGCTTGGGACGTGTGGGCAGCTTGCTGCGGGGCTCGGGGCGGTCGCTAAGACTCAGAAAGGCGCTACTGATGGTACTCCCGGTGTTGCTGCTTCGGGGCACACCCGGACAGCAAGTGGTGCGGCGACACCGACCCGGACAGCGAGCAGTGCGGGGAGACAGGGCGAGGCCGGCATAGGCAATGCCCCGCTGCGCCTGTGGGTCGGGGAGCGAGTTGTGGAGTTGCACCGCTGGGCTGGGGAGGTGCAGCTCGCGGAGCGCCAAGAGAGGGTGAATCGCAGGTTGAGGGAGGTTGTTGCGGGGTTTGCGACTTCGTCTTCGCCTTTGAAGACGTGATCACTCGAATTGTGCTAGTTATCGCGACTCGCCTGATTTGGATGGTTTATTGGACGGAGATGTGCTATAGGATGGGTGGATGCTGCTTTGCTGTCGGAACTCGCTGTGCTCTTCTTTGTTTCTTTTTCTTTTTCTTTCCTTTCCAAGGACTCTCTGTATCAATCATTTCTCATTGCTTTGCTATCGAACTGCATACATACACAGACTTTTCGTGGACCCGGATGCAAGTACTACATGCTAATACGTTATTCGCAGCGCCTTTTACTCGACCTCCTTCATGTTGCAGTACGGTGGATACTAATCGATTGTGCCCTGTTGTGGCGCACTTGCATACGACGTACCTACCAGTATTGTTGTGGCATATTCGTTGTCTGTTTGAAACAGTGGCAGGATCTCGGTCTGCCAAGATGTAGGTACGGCCGCCTCAAGTACGGCGAGAGAACTTGAAGCAGGGGACGAGCGGCGGCCACGAGCCTGAAAAGATTTAGTTCTACTTTTGATTCCTTCAAGCCTCCTTCCATTCCCGCTATGCTCGTATATTCTTCTTTATATCCCTTATGACTACCGTCATTGTCTTAGCGCTCAAACTCAATCCGAGCTGTAGCGCTCAAGAAGCACATATCATTACGTAAATACCGAGATAAAACATGCTTAAAGTCAACGCTCCTTATAACTTATAACGACCCAGTCGATATACCGAAAACAACCTACAATCAGTCACCATGGGTGAGTACTTAACTCAGTATTCATCACTTTACCCGTTCTTGTAGTTCTAACGTTGTGCGCCGGTAGTCAGTGTCAAATTCGCAGATCCAATACTAGTACATCCATCGCACAGCCAAACTGACTCCTTTGGCTAAGTTAAATGCACTCATCGCCGCTGGGAGTGCCGCCGTCGGTGCGGTCGTGACACCACTGGCCGCCGCCCCAGTCCTCGGGATGGTCGGGTTTGGCGCAGCGGGACCTGTCGCTGGTCAGTTACATTCACAGCTCTGATATTACAGCAGTAGTAACTTTGACTAATGAACGTGGACTCCACATATACAGGCACAATGGCAGCCGGAATCCAGGCTGGACTAGGGAACGTGGCCCTAGGATCGTCCTTCGCCCTGGCGCAGAGCATCGCTATGGGAGGAGCAGCTGTACCATTGTTTGGTGTGGCTATTGGCGCCTCCATCGTTGGAGGTGCTGCGTATGGAGCTGCGGCGTTACTTTTGTGATGGTGACGCCGTGAGTGTTCTGCGTGTCTCAGTGGCATCGTGCTGACTCTGCAATGTCAGATATTCTCCGTGCGTGATGCTTCTCCGTGAATCTCCATTGTATGTTGTACCACTATCAGACTGAGGCTTTGACGATATCGTGAATCCCATCCGCGTGATTCCGGAGTCAGAAAGATAGTAAGTAAGTACTGGCAGTGCTCGTTATGCATCTCCTTCTCAGCAACGGATCCGGCGGCGGCGTGGCAGAAGACGAAGAGGTTTGGACAAGGCAGTGTAACCGATTAGGAGGCTAGAAGGGCCGCGGAGCCTAAATAGGAACTTGATCCGAACATCACCTCCGGTTGGCGTGACAGCGTTACTTTGGCAGACTGAGACCTTGCCCACCCAGTGCATCCTGAGGCTTTCCCCAACGGCTCCAAGCGCCTACGTGTCCTTCCAGTGGCTTATAAGTGCCACATATCTCGGGTCATATTGGCGCTCCAGTGCCGAGATATCTTCTCATGTCGTCCCCATTCCCCGAGTTCATCGTCGATGCTTTGCGACTGGCTGCCCACAGGATTACTCTCAGCGACCCTTGGCATGGTCTTCTGACCACTCTGCACATAATTTAATCTCGGCCATGGCTACCGGACTTGCAGGCGCGTTTTTGCCCTCACATTTTGCTTATCATCGGACGGGCAAGAGGGCGCTATTCCGAGTCAACTCAACCTACTGCGAAATCTGTTGCTGCTAAGGAAAGTCTGCGAAGACGGTGCGACTCATCGAGAGGCCGCTGGATGGGCGCGTGAAGGTTTCGAAGATTTTACTTCATCCTCTCAAGGTGCGCGTTTTTCTCGTGTCGTTTTTCATGTCATATGTATGTAGTACTACAGACCGAGAGGATTCGGGATACATGTGTCGGTATGTCCAGTGCAATCGAGGCGCTTTCTTGCTTTCAATGGGTGCAGTCTGTGTCTGTGACAAGGGCGTGATTGAGGACTGGTCTCTCCTGCCAGGCTTGTCCCATGACCTCGCGGCTTTATTGTGTGTAAAGCGCGAACATTTGCGAGGCTTTCTCCAGCGATAGCTTCAGCAGCCGAGCTGGAAAATGTGTAAGTAGCGCTTGAGCAGTGCTGACATCTGTACCTGGCTGACGCTTGAATAGGGGGTCAATGGGTTTCAAAATCGAAGTTACATTCAGCTTTGGACAAGGCTTTCTTCAATGCTTCATCCAACGATGGACGACTCTGGCCCTGCTTCCGTACTGTCGGTGCTCCTATGTTTTCTCCACACCCTAGCTGCTCTCGCGGCGCCCTTCCCCCACTCCCCGATCGCACGATTGGTATTCTTCTTCACGGTCACTGGTATCGCCCTCGCAGCTCTCGCATGGGTTTCACCTGGTCTTGGCAGCTCCCTTCTCACCCCGGTCGCATCCTCTTTTATGGTTCCCGCCTCACCCTTCACACCTCGGTTCGTTGCCCTTCCTATCGGCGATGAGGCTACCATGTGGAGGCTGGCAATCACAAGTATCGCATTGGCCCTCTCATCCTCTTCCACGGCACTCTTGGATTTCAGGCCGCACCTCGAGCCTCCCAAGAAGCAGCCCATCCACGTGAGGGTCGGTCCAACGGTATGCACTCCTCCAAGGTTGGTTTGGCGGGGCATAGTGCGGGGCATCGGATATGGCCTAGTTATGAGGAAATGTGCATCTTCGGTCGTTGCGATGTTCCTGGCGGCGATCACAATCCCCCAATGGCTGAGCAACCTTGCTGGTCTCCTCGCCTTTGTAGCCACTGTCGCACCCACTCTGGTCAACCGCGCGGCCGCTTATGGTGTTGTCAGCTCCGTCCACCTCACGGGAGCTATGACCGCCATCAACGTCACTGACGAGGCCGAAGCCACCCTCTGCCAGACACCCTCCCCTCGGAAGAAGAAGCTGTGGCTTTTTGGGTCCTCTGATCACACTCCTTCGCCACCTCCTCGTCCTAGATCTCCGTTGGTGTCGCAGTCGCCTCAGGACAACACCGCGTCCACGGCCTTTTCGGACGAGGAGCCGGGCTCTATCCATGTGGAGGCGGCCGTTGTCGAGTATGAGGATTTTGGGTCGCCTGAACATACGTCTTCTCCTCCCCGTCGTCAATTGCAGTTCGTACCGCCGTCGCCACAGGTCAACACCGTCATTCAGCACCAGGACATCAACTTGGGTCGCCTGGATCTCTCGTTCAGCTCCGACGGTGCAGAGGGAAACATCACGGATGCGAACATCAGTTGCCCACGTCTGGTCTCTCTCTATCCCGCTCTCATGGGGATGCTGCACGAGACGATCATGCATATCGATGAGAACGGCAGACTGGTTAGGCGCCCCAAAGTTCGCGGTATCGACAGCGGTCCCAAGAACCCCCGGCAAGACATGGGTGAGGAGTTGGTTATAGATGACTCGATTCCCCTGATCCAGATGATCGCCAACGTGGAATCCAAGCTCAACGACCCGGTCGACCTAATGCGCGAGCCCCTCCCCGATGAGTACGCCGGCGCCAACGTCACGCTTTCCCATATTGCTCGGTGGGACGGGCGCACGGTTCTAACGGAAAATAACATGGAGGCGTATACCCTCGCAGATCAAGGGTACTTCCGCGAACCGTCTCCGCCGGGTCCAAGCGACGACACACTGTCTGTATTCACCGAGGAGGACGAGTGCCGATGCGGAACCTGGGTCAGCGGGATTCCACACTTCAGCGGACGCTGGTCGCCTCCAAGGAGAGCGGAGGAGCGCCTCAAGCGCATGGCTGCGGACAACGATGAGTTCGGGCTGGAACTGGAAGACTTCGGCAAGAAGCTTGAGAAGATGCGACGCGAGCTTGAAGGCGATGAAGTCGACCCTAGAGTATCCTACATAAAGATGCCCAGAATCCTCCTGAACAGTTTCGGTGAAAGGATGGTCAGAGCGAGGCGACGCATCGACGATGTTAAGAGCAGGCATCTCAGAAGCGGGCGAAGTAAAAGAAGGGGAGGGGGCTTCCCGCAGCAAGCACTTCGTCCTGTACCCGCCGACGTTTGCCCCTCCCCCGCAGTAAGAGAGGATGGTCCAACAAAGCGCGTCCTACTCTCCCGGACCCAGCCTACGACATCCACAACTCGCGTGCTCCGTCCACGTGCCTCAGTCCCTGCTAAACCGATTGGACGCGCTCCGCTGGCTCCCGTCTCCACCAACGTCCCTCGTCGTCAGGCTGCTCCCGCCACCACTCAACCCGCTGGCTCCGGTTCCCAGAAGGTGCTCCGATCACGTGCATCCGCTTCTCCCAAGGCTGCACCCGCTCCCCTACCTGCACCCAAGCGCCCCACCATCGCCGCCCCCTCCCGAGCGACGAAGGTGGCCGTTCCAGCGAAGGTCCAACAGCCACGAACATCCCTAGCCATAGTGACTCCGTCCGTAGCCACCACTACAGCCCGAGCGCGAGCCGTCCCTAGGGCCTCTCTACCGGCACCCAGCGCCTTCAAGGTTGCAGGTTCCTCGAGGCGCACCCCGACGGCCCCCGCTGCTCCGGTGATTGCTCCTCTCGCGCGTCCAGCACAAGCATCTCTCCCCGCACTCCCCGCTTCCAAGGTACGTCGCTTTGTGCTTCTCTTCCTCTGGCTAGTAGTTTACGTACGCGTTTCCAGATCGCGCCGGCGGGTCCGGCCAGGCGAACTTCCACTTTGTCCACTCTCCCCGCTCCAGTAAAAGCGCGAGCTCTCTCGAGGTTCTCCCTATCTGCACCCGCTGCCGCCAAGATCGCTCCGGGCCCGTCTAGTAGACTAACGTCCGTGGCCCCCGCTGCTTCTTTTTCTCCCTCCCCTCGCCCCTCCACCACCAAAATGTGGCTGGCCATCCCCCGGCCATCGCTACCGGCACCTCCTACCTCTAAGATCAGGACGTCCCTCACCCCGACCACCTCCGCCCCTCCAGTCACGTTGCGCCCCAGAACGTCTCGAGCGTCGACTTCTGGTCTCCGCGCACCCATTACTCGCCATTCCCCCGCTTAGATTAGGAGTTTCTTCTACTACCTACATACATAACGGCGTTCGCTGTGTTCAAAAAAATGGTTCGAAAATTTGTTTTTGCCCTTTCTTGTTCGTCTTTAATGTTCATTCACTTCCTACTTACTTGCCTATACCCAATGCTCTACGATTAGATTATTCGTGATATATCCAGTTACAATTAGGATACCATTTGGCATTTGCCCCTCCCGAACATGAATACTTGTGGAAGAACAGCCAGATTGCAAATCTGGCGAACAAAATGATCTTGAGGATTCTCATTCAAATGCAGTACACTTGCTCTACGGCGAGAATCCGACTCTGTTCAACAAAGTTCAGGCAGTGATGAACGCAGTGGTGTTCCAGGAAAGTAAAAGAGTGGCGCCACTACATCAAGAGCACCGTAAAGCTATGGAAGTTGAAGAGCAATTACATCATTATCGAACATTTTCTCAAGACCTCCTTAACTGTCATCATTCTGCTCTGGAAAGACGCGGCCAGTTGTGCTAGAGAAGCATCGAGAGCGGCTTGATATTCTTCAAAGTACGCGATGAATTGCTTGCCTATGTTGACTATCGCCTTGAGCAACAGTGTGCCGACCTTATCACGGATGAACGAATCGGTGGAATCGATAATAATGTCACGATACCTGACGCGATCCGTATATTTGGGGACTGGCAACGCCCGCCAAACCGTATTTGTATAAACTCGTGTGTATTTGCATTTGTTTACTGTCCCACCAAAAGTGCGACAGCTCGTGGTCATTCAATGACTTTGCTCCATCGTCGCTCTTTCTGAATTTCTACCTGCTCAGAAGTGGGGCCAAGTAGAAAAGGTAAACCCATGTAAGATATATATAAGAGATTAAGCTAAATTATGGAAGTGTTCTTGTGTAATGAATCAATCTTTATCCATCTCCCAATCCTCATCAAGATTATCTTCCATCGCAGCCTCATCCTTGCTCTCATCCTTGTTATCAAGATTCTGCTGAAGTGTCTGGACCTGTTCAGCTAGAACATCATGGCTCTGAGGAGTCTGAGAGTGGCTGGAGGAAGGTACCACATTTTCCTTGGAACTCTAGGCCCTAGATTCTGCTTTTATGGCATTGTGTTGGAATATAAATAGTACCAAGCGCACCCAGCTCTACATAGCCCCTTTTACCCCTCGACGTTTCATTTATTTTTACATGACTATACACATTTCTAGGTATATATGTATGTAGATGTAACACGAATGCCCTCGCGCGATTGCGAGGGTCCACTGCTTCACCCGAGTAGACGCGAAGACACGTCTATTTCAACACATTGAGCACAGCTATCTGAGCCTTCCGTGATGCCGATCGCTTTTTACACGGGTTCCAGCGGTCGAGGAGGCCATGAGCAGCGAGGGCGCGCGCGACGCCGCCGACGCGTAGTTCGCGCGTGCGTTGATGCATCCTGATGCTTATGTAAACATTTAGGCAGCGTCGACGTAGGCTGACACACATCCCCGATAACAGGTCTGAATGCATAGATAACCATCGGCTAGCAAGTTGTAGGTAATGGCCGGAAACATTTTTAGAGTTCAGTCTGGAATCATAATGCCATTCATGTAGCTTGTACAAAAGATTGATTAATGCATATTTTCACGGCCATTACATCAATACATACTGTCCAACTAAAATGTCTCTGCTAAATGAGTTCTCAAATGTCGTGGATAGAACCCCACCGAAGCTGCACTCTGTGCCCACAACTTCAGCCACAATTGGATTATATAAGCGCACACATGTTGGCACGGCATTGCCAGTCCCCATATACCGTATATTCAAGTGTAACGCCATCGTGAGTCAATCCATGGGAGGCGACCATGCACTCGTCGTAAGTATGCTGTCGATTGAAGCCGATCAAACCAGCGAGCAAAGTGAGACGACGCTGCTCGAGAGTGGGATGGTTGGCGCCACGTGGATCGATATTGCTGAGGAATATACGAGAATAGCTGAGAATGTGGCCGCTGAGTCCATCTGGCTTTGTTTGGCGGCCATTGTCCTGAACTCGACGCTTACCAGCACGTCGATCTCTTCTATCCACGAACCCCCAACCCGTCGTCACAAAACCCGCCACGACAAAAACCAAAATCAAAATGGGGTGTCTGCATAAGCTGTCGTACGATGGGGCCTGTCTACCAAAGAGAAACCCATTTTCAGATGCGCCACATATGACGCTTCCAAAATCTCAGCATGTCTGACAACAACGCATGCTGATATCACTTTCCATCTCCCTCCATCTCTAACTCAGGGCAAGGATGAGTCCCGTTATCTCGTCGGACGCTTCAACAACTCGTCTTCCGGATGGCACCGTAACCCAGGGAGGTATCGGCCTTTCGAACCCATTACTCTCCCAAAGTAGCCGCCAGATGCTCGACCTGGTCAACCGTCTCCACAGCACTGGGTATGTCGTACTGCCACTCGAGTTCGAGCACCGACTGATCGTCTTGCAAGAATACAAGTCGACATCGACCTCCCCCAGATCGCCGTTATCGGCTCCCAAAGTGCGGGCAAATCCTCACTAATCGAAAGCATCTCGGGCATTACTCTACCACGTGCCGCTGGAACTTGTACTCGGTACGTTATAAATAATATTGATAGTCTGTTCATCACAGAAATTTCTAATTGTAACCTTCAGATGCCCAACTGAGTGCCGACTGTCTCGATCTGTCGACGCATGGAAGTGCTCTGTTTCATTGCGAATCTACGAGGACGGCAGATTTCGCACCGAGACCTTTGGCGACGTTATCACCAAAAAATCCAACGACCGCATCCGGCGGGCGCAATGGGCGATCTTGAACCCTGGAATCAGGACATCTCGGGGGTCCAAGTACTTTTTGACCGAGGACGAACACAAAGAAGAGCACGGCGCTGCAATCGAGTTGACCTTTTCCAACGACTTCGTCTCGCTTCAGATTAGCGGACCTGATGTCGCTGACCTTTCCTTCTGCGATCTCCCAGGTACACTCATCCTTGAAATTGGCGCCGTTCAGATGTTGACTTGGTCACATTGTAGGCTTGATCGCGGGCGTTGGTTCGACTGGCAACACGGGCGACATTGACCTCGTGAAGAATCTTGTGTCCTCATACATCAAGCGGCCCAGCTGTATCATTCTGTTGACTGTGGCATGCGAAAGCGAGCATCTTTGCATCTTTATTTTCACCTATCTAATGTACCATATTTTTCCCAAAGCCGATTTCCAAAATCAAGGCGCCCAGGAACTCGCCAAGATGTACGATACCGACGGCAAGCGTACCATCGGTGAGTCTAAGCTAACCATCCAACTATCTTTCGTTCACTGTTAACGCGTGCTTTTCTACCAGGCGTTCTCACCAAGCCCGACCGTATACCCCCGGGCGAAGAGCACAACTGGGTGTCCCTCATTCGGAACGAGAAAGAGTCACTCGATAACGGGTGGTATTGCGTCAAGCAGCCCGGCTCTGACCAGATAAATAAGGGAATGACCTGGGCCCAGGCTCGCAAGAGTGAAGACGAATTTTTTCATTCCACGCCGGCCTGGTCTGAGCTGGACCTAGTGTACCACAAATATATGCGCACGGGCAATCTCGTTGATCGGTTAAGCTCCATTCTGTCCGATCTCATATCTAAAAGGTACGTATCCACTTCCATTGCCTCACTCCCCAGTCACCAATTTTCGCTTTTCCATTTTACTAGACTCCCTGAGATTCAGGAAAAGATTGAAAAGACGATCATTAACTCTCGTGGGGCACTCAACTGCCTCCCGACAGCGCCCTCAACCGACCCTCAGAACGAGATCGCCAGCCTCCTACATGGATTCGTTCGCAATCTGGCCCGGCACGTCGATGGCGTCCCTGAGGATGGGCTATTACAAGACATCCGCCCAGCGCAGGAAGCCTTCCGTCGTGCCGTGCGGGACACTGCCCCCAGATTCCAGCCATTTGAGAAAAGGCATCATAGGAAGAGGATCGGGAGGGCCAAATTTCTGTCCAATGAAGAGGGTCATGACGAGTTCACGAGCTCCGATGGCAAGGAGCCGATATACATCGACGAAGTCTTCGCACGCGCTAATCGGTACGTGGACGTCATTCCCTTATAATTGGCGGCTGCTCTATATTTTTCCTCAATAGCGCCCGAACGCGCGAACTTCCAGGGAACTACCCTTTCGTCGTTCAGGAAACTTACGTCAAATCGTTTGTTAAGGAGTGGCACTCTCCTGCACACATTCTATGTCGTTCAGTCTATCACACACTGGGAGAACATGTCCAACGCTTGATTCAGGTTCATTTTGGGTCATTCGGGCAAGGTCAGCTTGAGCAACACATCAAGTAAGCTTTTTCAGATCTTGGAAAGGTGCAAGTGAGGTTTACTGTACTCTAGGGTACTCCTCCAGAATCATCTCAATATATGCATGGAGCGCGCTGAAGAGCGCATTGATTGGCTCATGAAACTCGAAAATCAACCTTTCTCGCTCAACACGCATTACCTTTCCGACTACAAGGACAAGTTCCTCGCACATTACCGATCTGCTCGCGAGAAGGACCGTAATCCACGCCTCATGACAGCCATCGAGGAATACGAGCCTTCTGCAACAGCCGGGCCATACTTCACCACACCACTGACAGGCGTTGCCAAAGTGTTGTCCGGCCTTGTTGAGTTGGGATATTCGAGCATCAATGCCGAGGCGCTTGCGAAGCTCATCGAGCCTGATCGGATGGAGCCAGCGCTAGTCATCATGGCCGACGTGCGCGCGTATTTCCAAGGTGCACTCCGGTTTAACGATATCGCACAACATAACTGACTTGGTATCGTGTCAGTCGCGTATAAACGCTTCGCCGACAACATTCCGCTTGCCATAGACTACGAGCTCGTGTATGGGGCAGAGCGCGACGTTCTGAAAGTTCTGAACGTCGGTCTTGGGATCAATAGCTCGGACGGTCACCGTATCTGCAAGGAACTTGCACAAGAGAGCCCAACGGTTGCGGGACATCGGGAGGAGTTGTCAAAGAGGTTGGAGAGGTTGCATGCAGCGGGCCAACAGCTGCTCCAAATTGGCATCTAGAAATGACAATCCTTGATTCTTAAATTCCTTGCTTCGACTATGACATATCTTGAGCGAGCTGCGATAAGGCCTCCATCAATATCGACATCATCCAAACCCTTCGGAACAGGTTCCTGCTCCGAATGCTTTTGCTCGAAGAGCATAATTATCAAGCCACTACATAAGTAACCAACGTCTAGCTTCCTTTCGCGCACAACCATGAAAGCCATGAAATCCCTCGCACGGCCATCGGAAACACCTCAGCCACAACGATCCAGACCGCAGCGGCGATATTGCAGGCACCATCGACAAGGTCGGCGAAGATGTCAAAGATTGGAGTGTGAGTCGTAACAGGATTCCTTCGACGAACGCAGAAGCACTCGGAACCGTACCGCAGCACCATATCCCACTGTTTTAGGGTGATATGAGCTTCACTTTAAATGGGGCACTTCGATCGACTTTGGGTGGCGTCACTGCAATGATGGCAGAGTTAATATGCCCTGTACTGTGGCGGGGAATCTCGGGTCTGCAAAAGTATAGACTGTGTAAATTTATGAGAGAGAACGACAATCAAGAGACAAGTAGTAGTATCAAGGTTTACCATGCACCCAGGAAACTACGAATTCATACATGGCCCTTGCTATGTTTACTGGGCGTTTTCTGACGCAACAGCCTTGGGGAAGGGCTGGCGGCCAAACAGATACCAGGGAGTTTCTGCCGACCCATATCTTTTGAGAGGTAGATTGCGAATCGTGTTGTCATCCTCTAATGCCTTGAGCGCCGCATCGAGTCTCACCTGCCCATTCTCTATGTTGAGCAGCTGAACCCTCAGAATTATCTGTCTTCGGAGCTTGCTAAACGCCTTGTTACAAATGCGGACAACTCTTCTGATACAGTCTTGACTGGCGGAGGTAGTATCCTCGGGATAGCAATAGAGAAATACGGAGACTCGGTGGAGGTTTGGGAACCGCTCGCGTGCAGAAATGGCAGTGTCCAGGCTATTGGTAATTTCAGGCAGACTGAAGGGATCAGAAAGGATAAGGACAAGCTCTCGCAGATGAGAGATCTCCGGAGCACGCTTGAGGCTATCACAAAGCCAATGCAGATGTTGGGATGGATGATTGGATTGAGAAAAATCCAACCGCAGGGATTCGACATGGTATGAGATGGTGAGATGCCACATTTCAGAAGAATATTGGTTCACTAGATTCATCGTTTAATGGATTGCGTACGATCCTGGGATAGGAAGAAAGACAGGCATACCGGAGTAAACTGCGCCGTCGTCTCCCCGTAGATCCCAAGTGATGGTCTTCAGAGATATACCCGCTGCACGAATGCGCTCCACAAAGAATCGTAACAACTCGCATGTAGAGCCATGCATCTTTACATGCTCAATTCCCAATGGAGTCAACGAAGACCAATTGGTGTTTTCAGTGGCATTGCAGATTCCTGGCGCACTGTAGCGAGGCGCCGCCAAAAGTGATGGCCTTCAGAGTACCTGCAGGCTTCTGACGCGTGCGGAGGCCAACAACAGCCCGACTTGAATACCAGCGGACACTTTCGCTAGGCCGCTGGCTATTGCAGCCGTTGAAGTTTACACTGGAGATACTGGGGCAGTGGTACGTGAGGGCAGTGGTACGTGAGGACCGCAGCAGGGAAGTTTTTGATATAGTGTAGGTCAACCTCCGCAGCTTGCGTCTGCATAAACATGACGACCAGTTTTCTGGTAAAGGCATCGCAGATGGGACCCGAGCTATAATCACTGTAACTCTTACAAGAAAAGGTGAATGATCGCAGAGTGACGAGTCTTTGGAAGACGAGTTGAAGCTCTGCGTCTATAGTCGCGTCGGATCGGTAATGGCCTTTGATGTGAAGGTGGCGGATGTGGCGTGCAAGATCAGGTCGAAGGGCCCGCACCAGCTGTTGAACACCCTGCACAGTGATCATATGGTGAAAGTCTGGTAATACGAGACATGCCCGGGCGAACGTATGATGTTGACAGCGTGGCGTAAATCTGCGATAAGTCACAGAGCAGGTGCGAAGGTATCGGGACGACTCGGAGTCATGTGAGAGCTCATCGATGATGTTGTCTATGATTTCCTGGGAAAGCTGAGTGAGCCTCGCCATTACAGAGCTGGGTGGTGGACTAAAACTAGGGGGCAGGTTTCAGCCTTCAGTATTTCGAGACTTCATTAGTCATCGAATGGGACGTATTGCGCCACACTCTAGCAGCGCCAATGCCAGCGGCTATCGATGTTCTGGGCGCCATCCATATTCAGCCCCCTATCTCCTATATACATTCGATCCTTCGTCGCAGCCGTCCTGGGAGCTGTTCGACCGTAGATTCCGTTCTACTCGTGGCCTTGGTCGTGTTGGCGTTTAAAGCCCCGTGTGATAGGCTCGAACAGGGTCGAGAATGTGTTCGCGAGCCGGAGAGCAGGACAGGGGACAGAACTGGGAGACATGTGAGGGTGACCACGGAGGCGAGCTACAGCGGGCGCTGGGCGGCGGAGGGTCAGGAACGAACTTATTAGGCGCGCAGACAACATCTCATCTCAAGCATGATGCTAAGTAATTGAAGATATTTAGTTGCTTAATGCCCCCGATGAATCACCAATAAATACTGTGCAGTGGTGTGACGCTATAGAACGAAAGCAGACGCGAGAATCTCGTAGATCAGAAGCGTTTGCTCTTCCCGCTGTACCATGCCAGGCCTTTGTTCCCTCAACGAGTCAACCTCTTGCACAACGAGGTCGTCCTCTAATGCATGTGGAAGAACGCCCAACGGGCTCGGTGGGATGACGGATGGCGGAGACGGTGCGCCCGGTGGCGGAAGAAAGCCGAAATGGCGCAGCAGAGATGATAGAGCAATAAAGGATCCTGTTCGCCCGATGCCTGCGGAGCATCCGACGATAATCGCTGGATCGGGGTCTATGTCGGGGTCGTCTGGATGGGAGTCAAGAGATGTATTTCGATTCGTGCGGTCGACGAGGCGGAGGAAAGCCAGCAGTCCGGCGCGGTCATCGTCCTTGGGAACGCCATGGTCTGGCCAAGAGGTATAGAGCATGTGCTGGAAGGTTACGGGCTCTCGCTCCTGCTCTAGACTGTCCACGTCGTCCGAATCATTGTAGACTTCACCCTCGGGCGTGACAGGTACGACGGAGACAGTGCTCCAGACACAGTGTGCCTCAGCGATGGTTTGGCGATCGACCAAAGTCACTTTGAGTGGCCTGTCATTCCCGCTCTCCGAGAATATCAAGGCGGACTGCCCGACTTTATGTGGGAAATACGGATGCGCTTTTCGCCGCCCTTCTTCAACGTCGTTAGTGAGCTGAATTACCAACCGCACGCGGCTGCTCCGCGGCCGTGGCTGACCGTGATTGCAAAGAGATTTAGGCGGGGATGTGGTGGGCTGGAGAAAGATGCTGAGGAAGGTGTGGATAGTCTGCGGCAGCGGAGCCTGCGAGGCGATCCACCACTTGTGTCCATAGCGCTCAAGGACCCAGCTAGCGTTCAAATAGGAATCCTCCCCTTCTCCGTCTTCGTGTCGAGGTAGATCAGGGCAGCACACGACTACTCGTGTGCGGTCATACGGGTGGATGTCCATATAGCGATTGCGAAGGCGGTTCTCCGGGCGATGTGCGACGGCGACAGAGTAGTGTGTGGGGGAGCTCTGGTCAGGATTCGGTGATCTCAGGATGCTGGACACGCGGTGGAGAACTTTAGAGTGGCCGTGACGGCGAGTGGGTGGCCCGGGCGTGGTGTCGGCGCCTGGTTGACGCGACAAATATCGGGCCAGTTCGCGCTCCCTTTCACGGCTATGTAGCGTGGAATAGACAGCGTGCAAATATGACTCGTTACTATGCTTTTCAAGCCATAGCGGGGTCCTAGAGATGCTCATGATGGTGGACGCGGGGAGAGTTATTACTAATTAATTAATTGCGTGACAAGCGTGACTGCACGTCCTTGCCCTTGTCGCCGTTCGCGACGACGACGGGACCAAAATGCAGGAATCTTCCCTTCGCACACCACGTCGCGCACCAGTACGCAAGGACACCATTCCAGCAACTCTGCAGCCTGGAGTGCCTATTCCGCGCGGTGCCCCAAAGTCTCGCGTCGATGACAGAATCAAGAAGCGCATGTCTATGCGCTATGCTGAGCTGGTGACCAGCCCGACGGACGATAATGCTGTTCCTCCTATGCCGGGGCTGCCACCGGGGATTGGGGCAGAGGGGATGATGAGCCTTGGTGCGGGGATGAGCGCGATCAATGCTACCAAGGGAGGTAAACCACTGGACGATAAGCGCCTTCTGGAGGACGAGAGGTTCGATCCTGATGCTTGTGATGCTTGCAATTCTTCTGGAGCTGTTGCTGTTACTGATATCAAGGTTTCCAGTCTTGAAACTAAAGTTGGCTAATTCGACGGAGGCGGAGCTGAGATCGCTTCAGTCATCACTGCGCGGCATCAAAGGCGATATCGACTCCGACTTGCAGCGCAATGTGTTCAAAAAGTAGGCTTGTGCGTCTGGCTACCTATATGCGCACCGTTAACGATATTACCTGCCCTTCCTAGCTACGCAGAATTTGTCCTCATTTCGAAGGAGATCACCTCACTTGAAACGGAGATGCTAGAGCTCAAGGACCTTCTCTCCGAATACAAGTCCATGCCCTCCGTGCTGCACATCCCCGACCCGACCAACGCTTCCTCCAACCCAAATATCATGTCGACATACAAACGCTCATCCCTGGCCGACCTCCGGATCATGTACTTCAACCAGATGCAAGAGCTGCACACGCACATCGAAGGCGCAGCAAAGTTTGCGCCCACGACACCAGGGAGGCACGTCGTAGCCGAGGTCGAGGGCGTGCTGTCACTTAACGCGGCAACTTATAAGGTGGTGGGCCGTGTGCGGTTTGTAGTCCTTGATGATTTGGTCCTGGTGGCGCGCAGGAGAAAACGGAAAGCTGCGGGTGGAGAGGCGTCTGGCAGTGGTGGATCTACGGTAAACGAGGGAAAACTCGTGGCGGAGCGATGTTGGCCGTTGAGCGAGATGTTGGTCCTTGACACGAAGGACTCTGCTCGTAAGTGTCCTAGTTTGAAGGGCGCCTTCATTCATTATTGATGTGCTTCGTATAGGAATGACCAATGTCTTCAAGATCAGACACGGGAAAGAAACGCATGTCTACAGGACTGAAAGCCCACAGGAGAAGAAATCACTGCTCGCCCAGTTCCGACATGTTGCAGAGGAGCTGGCGGCGAAGAAACGAAAGGAGCGCGAAGGTGAACATGAGAGGAGGAAAAGCCTTTGGCAGGGTGGCGGCGATGTACGTACTCCCATGATGTGAGAAGGGCATTAATATTGACATGTGTCATAGCGCTCCTCTTACGCTGCAACGCCTGACTGGATGGCAGAGCTGGCAAGCAAAGGAGAAATTCCTGGTGTTGAATTGGAGTCAGGCGCGAAGGAGAAGGCAGAGCGGGATGTACGATGGGTTGGAGAGTGGGCGGATGATCTGACCGTGGCCATTTCTTTGCGTGAATGGGGAAAAGCTGTTACTCTGGTCGAGGAAGGTATGTCCTTTCGATCTAATAGCTCATACAGTAAGCTCAGGCGAAACTCAGGAAAGGCCAAGTTGTCCACGACGCCCCTTCTCGCCCATAAATTGCCCCCCTTGAACGCTCTCCTTACCACTTCCCTCCTCGACTCTTTGTCTCTTCCTAGCGTCCGCAAGTCAACGGCCGTCTCCCTCATCTCCTACCTCTGCCGCCTCAAAGCTGGACCCGCAGCTCGGAGCGCCTTCCTCCAAATGCGAACGAAAGTCATTAAAGCGCATGTCCGGAAAATCAAAGTTGAGGGCCACATCGGCACCTATGTGGGTGATCTCGCAGTGGTTTACTTTACCGGGATCAAGCACACAGCAGATTGGTTCCTGGCGAGCTTCAAGGAGAACGAGGTCGCAAGCTGTATGTCGTTGTCCTGTCTCATGTGCATAAGGTGAATTGCTCATCGTCTTAACATTACTTCCTTACTACAGCTTTCATCGACTGGGCTAAGAGCCAGATTGAAGATTTTGCGGAGACATTCCGGAAGCAAGTCTTCACGTCTGACGTAGAACCCCAAACCATTGAAAACGCATTGTCCATCACCTACACTCAGAGTAGAAAGGTGCGTGATCCGTAGTCATTCCTCTCGCAACATTCTCGCTCATTCTTCTCTTCGCAGCTTCTACAAGAGTATGGGCTCGATTTCCGATTCCTCCTCGAGCAGCTTCTTGTCCAGGCCCCCAAAGAGATTTCCCATCCCATCCCACAATTCTCTTTCGAGGAACACCAGAATCCCAAGATTGAACCAGTCCCGCCATCCCGACGTCGTCTACCAGCGCCTCCGAGTAACAATGCCAGCCCCGTTCCTCCCGCGCTACAGATCCATGGTCTCGCACCCCCATCATCTGCGGCGCCTCGTGGAGGAAGCAGTCCCCTTCTTTCTGCACCTCTCCTTTCTGCTCCTGGATCCGGCTACAGTTCCAATTCCAACTATAGCAACGTCACCGCTGCCGTATACAACACCCCGAACGCATCCGCCGTTTCCGCTTCCTTTGACCTTCCCACCCGTAGTCGCGATCGCGATCGAGACCGAGACCGAGACCGCGATGGTCCCCGCACACCGGCATCCGCCGTCCCGCCACGCTCACGCACTCCCATCTCAGCAGCCCCGCCCCGTTCTCGTACTCCCGTCTCCGCTGCACCTCCACGCGCACGCACCCCCGTTTCCGCAGCCCCGCCCCGCGCTCGAACACCGGCACCCTCCCCTGCTATACCCCCGCTGTCAGCCCCTCCCACAGCATATGAACAGGAAGTGCCCCTCGTGTCGCCTATTCCGAGACGCGTGCGCGAAAGGGAGAGGGATGACTCGGATTGGACTTCGGGGTCGGATAGAGAGAGGGACAGGGAAAGGGAACGGCCGTCGCGTGCATCGAGGAGCAGCCCGGCTCCGCCGCCGCGGTCGACGAATCGACCCGGGAGTACGCAGCGCCCGCCGCATGTCGCAGTTCCGCAGAGGGAGGGGATGTTTTAGGTGGGACACTCGAGATTTTTACTTTCATATACCTTGTAAGCAGATAGATACCTTTGTCGCGCTAATTTATTGCTATTCTCTGAATCTCTCATTACAGTGTGTCGATGTTCCCATTCCACAAGAATTAATGACGGTATAGACAGTGAAATCTACAGGTATCTATCTACTTAGTAGTGTATGTATAGTAAATGGGTATAGGATATCAATTTGTCAATCAGTCATCGTCAATCTCAATGGCATCTTCTCGTTCGGCCAACCATTTTTTTACGCGCGCATTCCGCAACTCGCGGCCAAGGGCGATTCCGATGGGCAATGGAACGGCGTTTCCTATCTGTCGATGCATCTGGAGATTGGTCAACAAATGCGTCGCACGATAGCCATTGGATGAACCTCACAGTATTGACTTTGCCTAGCATTGATTCAAAAACAAAATGGTCTGGAAATCCTTGCGACCTCGCAAGTTCACGGACAGTCACTATTCGATGGCACTGCGGAAGTTCGGGCGCATATATAAGTCAAAGACGACCCCCCTATTGCACAGCGATAAATAAATCGACATACGTATGGATTAAGGACCTGGCTCTGTTTTGCTGTTGGGCCCATGTTTGTGACCGTAGTAGGGAAAAATTGACGTTCATCAAGTCTGCCATAAAGACCTACACGGACTGTCAGTACAAGTTGCTCTAAAAGACGAGTGATTCTACCGGCTCGATAGTTCTTGCGCGCCACTGCTGAGAGCGGGTTGGCAATTTGCCATTCATGTTGATCAGGCTTCAGGTCTAAGCTTGCTGTGAGGCGAGCAAAAGTGACAGGTTAACTTGAAAACAGACCACGGTAGTCGGCATTTGGCTTCAACGGTATGGACACGACACTGGAAATAAGCTGTGACTTTAGTATTTGGCAAAGCACAACGATACGAACCGTTCCACAATCTTCGGTTGAAAACCACCCGTGAACTGCTGGAGGTTTTTGGTGGGCTTCACCCGAGCCGCCTCTTGATACGTCGTTCTTGCGGTTCGATAATGATACTCTTGCGGACCATCAAGCCCGCAACGAGTCGTAGATTTGTCGCAGATGAATGATTGGATGCCATGTTCGTCCTTCCTTCTGCGCATTTCTCGCTGTTTCTCGGCAGAAAGATAGTGGGCCTGCGGATGCTTCCTTTATACACCAAGTTATCTATTCTTTGATCCATATATTGATTAGTAAATGCACATACCAGTCAAAGCGAGGCAAATCACCAATCGCATCATCGATGGATACGAAAGGATGAGGCGCTCGGCCGTCGGAAGCTGGAAAGGCGCGAAGAGTAGTCCCATCTGCGAGCTTAAGGTTCAGTCCCGAGAGATCGGGGAAGTGGTGGCTGGGTAGTGGAAACTCAGGTAATGGATGTCCGTCAATGGCAGCAATAATGAAAAAACGCTGCCGCCGTTGGGGAGCTCCGTAACAGCCGGCCTGTAAGATGCCAAATCGGACTTGATAGCTGAAGATGCAAGAACAAATGAGTGGCAAGATCATTGATGTTCGAGAAAACCTGACCTCATGTCCAGAAGGGCCCTCACGACAAACTTCAAGCCTCCCATCTCGAGACCGCCCTCTAGTTTGTGAGTCCCAGACTGAACAGCATTGAAGGTGAATCTCGTGAAACCAGGAACGTTCTCGAAATAGAAAAGCGATGGCCGTAGGTGGTCAACATATGAGAGAGCGGTGAGAATCAAATTGCTCTTGACGTCGTCTGCTTTCTTGTACATGTTCATGGTAGAGTGGGTCTGACTGAAAAGTCGTGCATCAGCGAAGATGCAAAAATTTAGTAGATGAAATTACCAAGGGACACCGGCCACGATCACATGAGGCTTGGTGAGGGAGGGAAGAATGGTCTTTCCGTCGTAGAGCTGTGTGAGTGGTTTTGGGCGAAGACCCATCTTTTCCTTGATCGAGTATCGCAAGACTTCGTTGGCGCACTGGTTATGAACGGTGACGTCGGGAAAGTTGCGCCTATAAAATTGTGAGATTTTACGTCAGGTTCAGGTAAAAAGAGAGAACCGACTTCGCAGTCTTTGCGGCGCTGGGTGATATCTCCACAATATCCGTCAGCTTCAAGCATCCACTTCCTTCTGCCAATCCCATACTAAATGCCCCGACTCCTCCAAACAGGTCCAGGACTCGTAGAGGATGTCGCTTAGCATCAGCAAAGAACTCATTCAACGTCTTGAGCTCGTCGAGTTTTACTCTCGTGCAAGAATTGCAAACTTCGAAGGTGTCGAAAGATACAGGCTTACGATGGGTCCACGACCTTACTTCCATAGACGTGAACTTGTACCGGACATAAAAGTGGAGGGGCGACAACGACAGCCAGAATTTGAGGTTAGGAATAGCTGTATACTTGAATGTGGATGAAAAGGGGAACACGTAGCAGACCGATATCAGATCCAGCACCGGAACCTTGATCTTTTCATCCGTCAAGTATACATGGCGCTACATGATGAGGATTAGTATGCTGTAAGCCACTCAACTGCGGAGCCCACCTCATCTCTGACTTCAGTGTCCGGCAGATCAGGGATAGATGATATACGCCCGACACGTTTGAGATAGATCTGCGTTCGAATTTCCGCACCTTTATGAGGTAGAATATCAAACCCTACGATGAATCCGATATTGGCAGATCCAGTCTCAGCACGATAGAGGACAAAATCCTCGTAGTGGTAGTTGTGTCCACCATAGGCGACACCATTCACGATCTTCTGGGAGTCCTGTAGCCAGCAGTCGACGTAATCCTGCTGGAGTTGCTCTTGAACTGGACAAACCGGGCAATTGTACGGCGGTTTATGCACGTTGGAGATCCCGCGCCGAATGGAGTCGATCGACGTGTATGTTGCTTTATGAAGGTCATATGTAAAGCTTTGCAAAGGCATCAGTCAGTGCAATGTAGACAATCATCACTATGCACGTACTTGACGAAATATTCGTGGGCTGCCAAGGGAGGTTCCCGGTCCTGGTGCGGGCCTTCGTGGACTACAATCTTGTCTGCCACGGCCTTGAATGATACATGGTCGCATAATTCGTTATAGAAAAGCTCCTGGGGGTTGCCTAGTTCCTGCATCATCGTCTGCGACGAATGCTGCAGCCATTGAACATGGAAGTTCTGGAGGTCTATGTCGGCATATAGAATTTTCGCAAACCTGAAAAACAATATATCTGGACGAATTGAATCGCACAACGACGAGTACCCACCAAAAATGATCCGCAATTGTCGAGGAAGAGTCAATCTGTCCAGTCGATTGAGGCTGCGTGGACGACATCGGGATGAGCACAAAGTCGCCAATCTACCCAAGGCAGAAAAGGTCAATGGATCACCCATCGAGAAAACAATCACAGTTCCGGACGAACCTCAAAACGCTGCCCGTCGATACCCACTGCCCTAAGGTACTTCTTACCAGCCCCAATAAAATGTTCACGGTGACACTCAACCTTCCCTGCCGCTTGATTTACTTTGTTCGCGAGTTCCACCAGCCTATTGGACGCCGCCTCCTGCTGTGCCGCCTTGAGCGCCTTATCCACGCGAGGCGGCCTCTCGCCGACGACAACCAACTCCTCGCGCACCAGCCCTTGCACCAGTACCGCGATGCGTGGCGTCACATGCGTCGCGTTCTGATTTTCTTTCTTCAACACGGCAAGATCCAGGTCTCCGGCCAGCGCCTTGATCAGCGGAGCTTTGCGGCCGCGACGCGATGCAGCCCCTCTGCGGAGGGCAGGGCGCGAGGAAGTTGACGTCGCCTTTGATAGGATGTGCCGGAGGATTGGGGACTTCGATTTGAGCGCGGCTGGGTCGTCGCACTCATTGACTGCATCTTCAATTTCAGAAATCTACCACAGTTCAAATTAGTAACCGGGTTGGCGAATGGTAGGCCGCAGTTACGTACCGCATCCCAGATGTGTTGTTCGGTATATGTGCGGCCAAAGTCATCGACGGTTCGCTCAAACCGATCGAGGAAA
Source organism: Asterophora parasitica (assembly GCA_018282005.1). NCBI lineage: Eukaryota > Fungi > Basidiomycota > Agaricomycetes > Agaricales > Lyophyllaceae > Asterophora > Asterophora parasitica. Next base: position 26,593 of record JABCKV010000204.1, read on the forward strand.
TCCTCGTAGGTTCTGCGGATGTTTTGCAGTACATTTGATGCGATAAACTGTGCTACCCTTCGGGGACGAAGGAAATACGCGTGGAGCGGCTCATACATGTCAGAAGGATCTTTCAAGATATACCACGCGAACTGTGTTTCGATCCAGACAGGACTGTAGGTTCAGAATGTACATATTAGAACGAGCACAACGAAAAAGAGACAGAATAAAAAGAGACAGATGGAACACGGACTCATTGGTAATGGTATAATCAAGCATATACCGCAAGATTGAGCTCACGCGCACATATTTGGGCTGCGCCGGCTCCCCACCCGCGTCTTCCTGCCCTTCATCCTCCTCGTTCTCAACATACGGAGTCACATAGCCAGCCGCCTCAAACTGGCGGTCGACACCATCATCCTCCTCGGTCGCATTGAGCGGCACGAGCTCCCCTCCGTGTAGTGGGTCGTACACCACGAAGCCTGTGAGCACACGGATGGGCTTGTCGTTGGCGTCTCCATCTTCCTGAAGGAAAGGGTCTTCACCCTCGAGAATGAGATCGGCAGTCTCAAGCTCGATGTTACGCAGGTCGGGGTCGACGTAGAACGCAGCTAAAGGTAGGACGTGTTTCGTTAAGTGCAATCACGGTGAAAGTTCGGGCGGGTCGTACTGGGTGGTAATTTGCGTCTGTTCGTCTAAAGTCCAGGCGAATCGTATGAGCAGGTGTCTGTGGTGCAAACCTAAGGAACTGGAACGACAGACTTACGCGATTGTCCCCGGGTCCAGGGCCTTGCGTGTCGCTCTTGCGCTTCAATGATGACGAGGATGCTAAAGCTTGCTGCTGGTTGAGGGATGTAAGAGAAAGCTCTGGGGCGTCTTCGCCGAAGGACACCTCGAATGCGTTCGGCCTGCGACGGGCCATTTTGAGCCAAGATTGTGATAGTAGATCGTTCCTCTAGAGCCGCCAGTTACTGTATAGTAGACAAACGATCTCAAGCCTCGTTCTCCTTCAAGGACGTCCACAAGCTTCAGAAGTGTGCATAAGCAAGTCCAAGCCGTCCGAGTTGCACGGAATTCATGCTGACGGCGACAACTCGGCAACAACTTGGCGACAACCCTCAACAACCGTTGATTCTCTAGCTTTCTCCTCACTGTTCTCGTGGTCCACGACCTACATCTCAACTCGGTCTCCTCTGTAGGAAGTAGTAACTGCCCACCCTAGCCGCCAGCTTTCAGGAAATTTTCTCTCGAGCGAGCCCACCAGTTGACTCCTGCATCTTAAACTACTGCTGCAGTGTGTCCACTGTTCGTCCACTTCCAGCCCCAAAGTCTTCTGTGTATACCGTATACGCAACAGTCATTATCTGGGTATGGAACTTTATTGGCCATCAGCCCATCGCGACTCATCGCGGACCCGTCACTCGCGATACCACATTCTCCCATATGCATATCCTACCGTTCTATCGTCCTTATACTCAAAGCCCATGACATCGCACAACAGCTAGTTGGGTGAATGAATTTGGTGAGATTTCAGGCCTTTGTTCTATTCGGCCGCTTATCTTGTTTTCAGTGCTGTGATAGAAATGTGTTGTATCCGCAGACACTGGTCTGTACTCAGCTACGCATCACTTGAATAGACAATCAATTTACAATGTCATCTCACTGTGTGCTTTCCGAAGGCGACATCTGTTATGTGGCGACGGAACAAGGGCATAGTGCCATAGTCCCCTTTGGAATGAATGCCTTGTCCCCACCCGATCCTTGCGTTACACATCCACAGTAACCGTATGCGCATAAAATCAAAAGCGTTTTGCCTCAAGCTTCACCCTCACGAGCTACTATCCACTTTCTCTTCACGACCCCGACTAGGAGACTAGATTCTTGACTGCATCGCTAGGTGAGCGCTGAACGACGCTTCTTGAATCGGTGCTGACCTGCCTTCTACTAGTATAATGCCTCTTATGACGGTGTTGGGCCTATTCAAGGGCGCGGTCAGGACCCCCCACTATGCCCAACCCAAAATTTTACCCAGTCATCTCAACACGAAACTCTCCATCGCACATGTCTTCCGCCAGCGGCCCAGTTTGTCAGACTGGACCAAACTGTGGCGTCCGCCGCCCATCTATGCAGCGCCGGGACCAGTCCTCCGAGAACTCCGCGCCACGACTACTTTCACGAAACGTTATCTTTTCCACCTTCCTAATGTCTACTACTCTCCACTCTGGCGACAACTCATTATAAGCATCACTCGAACGATTGCAGTCTCTTTCTGGAGCCTTCCCAAGGTCGACTTCTATTCCATCATGCGACAATACATGGCGGCTCTCGACGAAGACGATCATCTTGGGGTGCCTGCTGACAACAGCTTCTCGATTGCCCAAGGGCCAACGTCACCACCCCAGTCCTCGATTCTTTTGATGAAATCTGAAGGAGATCTCACGTCCTCCGAGTTTGACAACAGCCCTGCTCAAGCTTCTACATCTCAGACTAGTGTCGCAATTCCGAACAGACAGGATTCTGAAGTCGATGACCATCATTCTACTGAGAACTTCTCGCTTCCTTCGCCTTCACCATTGTCCCAGACCCAGGTTCCACCTCTTACATCGAATGAAGGAGGTTCTTCCTCCCCCGGCTGGGTTGTCCCGAATGCTTGGAAGTCGAAAAACACTCTTACAATAACGGAGTCGATTGTTCCCAAAATGTTCCTTGCTATTATTATGGAGTGCCCAAATCTTCGCACACTCTCCGTCAACATATGTCCTCCCATTTCCTCGGATGAGGACGTCGATAGCCTCAAAATAGTTTGGGCGGAAAACTTGATGATGCTATCGATCATAACGTCCACAGATCCATGTCCCATATTCACATACCTGCGCTTGCCACAGCTGCACAGTCTCTCTCTGGCCTGGGATCGCTCGTCAGGCCATGACTTGTTTACATGCCCAGACGGCCTCAAAGTTGACAAACTGCTTGAGGCGTCATCCAGAAATTTCATGTCACTGTCGCTCTCGAACATACTTCCGCCCGAGGAAGAACTTCTTGCCATTCTGAAATTGCATGGCGGGAAACTGGAGGAACTTGTTGTTCGAGCGGAGCCCACTCCTGGCCTTCTTGCCGTGTCCTTGGAACGACTAGTGACGGGAAAGACACTTTCAACTCTGGCGCGTAATGGTCGGCTGAGGACTTTAGGCCTTTCCTATGTCTCTCCGGAGGTAGCCACAGCTGAAGAGGTCAACGAGCCACCAGCAATGATCAATTCACGCCAACTTTCGGCCTCAGTTCCTTGGCAGTTTGCGATCTCCTTCGCAAAGAATACAGTGGACCAAGAAGGGATTAGACAAGTTCACAAACTGTTATAAATACCGAAAAGGTTTCCTACTTGCAAAGCAACGTTGTCCCGATAGAGAATTCCCCGCATGTTAGTTGCAACCCTTGTGCAACAAGTGCCAAAAAAATGGACCGATCCAAGGAAAAATTTTCAACACCTCTTGCGTACGAAATATCCACAAATTGCAACAATGCCGGCCTGGAGTTTTCCAGGTGCTCGGTGGGCCGCCAACGCGAGGAAACCATCTGTGAGATAGCGCCGTCCCGCGTATCGCAAGAGAAAAGGTCGATGCGGTTTAAATGAGGAAAAAGTGGCAGATGGGTACTCCATGTTAAGACGGCCGCCACCGTATCCGTTGTACCCCCCTGAAGAAGGGAAAGGCAGCGAAGTGATTGCAGACACCGTAACTTGAGATAGAAGAGGGCATCGTCCTCAGATAATAAGCCATCAACAATGAATTCATGAATGTCGCAATGCGATCGCTCGTCAAGTCGTTGGATAGCTCCACGATCGAGAGGTGCGCAAATATCGAGGCTGCGCAAAACCGGAGTGGTGATGTGATCTAGGAGCTGCTCGGGCTGTCGTCCCTTTCGGATTATCAGCGTGTGAAGATCGGGAAGGTTGACTGTGGGGTGGAGTGAAAGATTTGCCCGAGAAGGTTCATAGCCGTGTATGTCGACTGTCTTGATACGCGGACACCGCGAAAGCAAAGTGATGCATGACGCCGACGAAATACCTGTGTTGATTACGAGATTCGTCAGGTTGGGCCCTTTGAAGTCGGAAAGATTGCTAGGAAGTCGGGAAGCCCATCTAAGACGGCGAAGATTGGGGAGCACTGTTAAAAAATGAATGATTTCATCACTATCGACTGGAGCCTTGATAGGTCCAGATTCGATTTCGACGGATTCCAAAAGTGAGGCGATGGCAGGTTGGATTTTGAGAAGTCTGGGCGTAAACTCGGCGTATAAAGCAATCGAAAGATGTCGCCAGTTGTGAGCCTGAGCAAATAATAAATCCATCGTGGGCTCGAATCCGGGGCCTG
>JABCKV010000205.1:0-23997 GCA_018282005.1 Asterophora parasitica
TACACGTCCTGACTGGTCTGTGGCGTTACTGGAAGACAATGCAGAGTTACATTGACTACGACATTGGTTACAGGCTCGTCGTAAATACACCCGAAGTCCTGCATACACGTCTTACCATCACCTACGGTCTCGCAAAACGATGCGAGCGCACAGTCACCCGCATTGGAGGAAAGAGTGGGAAACTCGAATATAGCAACTATGAGTGCCGCCACTTCCCACTCAAGGTTACCGACGGGTGCGAGAAAGAGAACGTAACCTTCTGCGCCGCATGGACCAGTGCACGATACCTTGTGGAGCTGGCGTCTTGGTGTGCTACGGCGTCGCTGCTTGCGATTGTATTCGGATTCAGTACCCATTCACGGAGAAGGAGAATATGGAGAGTTGTTGCTGGTCTTGTCTTCCTTCCTGGTGTGTATCGTTGCCAAACGATTACCTTCCGCAGAAGCTCAATTTTATTGCCCCTGAACTCTCCAGCGGCCTTTCAGCTCGCTGCGTTTCTCATTGTCACCGACCTTTACAAGAGCACCAGTCTCCCAACTTTTGAACATGCACGGATCGGTGTGTATATATCAGTTGTGGCGTCCATCACACAGCTAATGTACCTCAAGGTCCGGCTTATATAGCCAACATCGTCTCCTGGATTCTCAGCATATTTATCGGAGTAGCAGTCATAATAACTGGTGTATACGCCGATAAAGGTCACCGATGGGCAGCTGGAAACAGAGCGTACAGGCTTATTGGCGATGGATCGGAATAGGTTGATCTATTTCTAATTACCCCGGCGCTCGTTCGTCTTCTGTATCTTGGATTTTTCTTGTACTATACATTACCTCTCTTCGTGCTTTAGAGTTGCTCATAGCTATGACATTGCTCCACCACAGCATCATCTTCTCAATCCATACGCCCGACGTACAAATGGTCTACATGATTGTCAGGGATACGAATTCACAGCATTAAGAGAAGACTCGCGCATGTAGTACACTTTAATCGAGCGTGATGCACTATGGTAAATGATGCGCCACACGGAACCACTCCTTTGCTAGAGCTAAGGCTATCTCAAATCCTGTCGCAGTTACACAGGGCGGTTTTGTCAGAGTAGAGGCCAGGGCAATATCAGGGGGTTGCATGAGCAATCAGAGGTAGACGGTTCTGATAGCTCTATCAGTGCATTCCAGTGCGGATTGCAGACGATTCGCAGGTCGCAGCTCCGGACCTGAAGGATAGAATTAACTAACTTTTTCAGCCACTTTCAAAGCACCAAACAAAAACCATACCCCCACTGACCCAAAGCGAGTGACTGGGCGCCGCTAGCCGACCGCACAAAAGACATGACGAAAGAAGCGACAGCAAAGATCGATTTTATCTCACCAGCAAGTGCAGAGTGCGGCTACGTAAGTGCCCCGCTGACTTGCGCCGAGTCTACTTAGAACACGCGGTGTAAGCTTGGCACCAGATCGCAACTGGGAGATTGTCGGGTATTCTGTAGGACGTTCACCTCAAGTGGTATCAAGACAAAGAAGGTGCACGCGGGGGCAGACATCTCCGATATACTGGGCAGTGGAGAATAGCCTGCCTCGCGTGCTTACGGGCCTCCAGGACGTTTATCAAGAGCGAGTCAGCGGATTCAAGATAAGATTGGTGACCTTGCGAGGATGAAGAACCAGGCAAGACTACAGATGGCAGACCCACAGCGCGATGTATTTAATATCCCATATGTATTGACCTCCTCCCCGTGATTTGCTTGAAATCAAATGAAGCCCGCGATAGAGTTCCATTCACAAGAGGTCGAGGTGGCAGTGGCACTGCCATATGCATTGAAGGTGATTTTGTCGTCATTATCCGATAATCCTTGACATGTCCTGGCTTTAGCTTGAATTCTAAACCCCCGTTTGTGGATATGAACAGGTCCAGATCTCAGAGATGATGGTGGTTCGGATGATGAAGAGATGATGAAGCGTCTTGGACCCTGGTGGCTGTGATGACTGACAGCTTGGTCGTCGTCCGCAGTCATCTACAAGACTATTTGACCAACTCGGGCGACCACTGGAATGGCCTCGTCCTACTCACGGCTCCCTACTGAAGAAGACTCGCCTTCCAATCCTACAAAGCCCCCTAGGCAACCAAAGTCTTACCGGAGAGCAGTATTTCTTGCGGTCGGAATACTTGTTGTTGCATTTGCGTCATACAAATTTGGTCAGTGGTCAGTTATACCCGCTAGCCCAGGCGTGAATCTGCCCACCACCACCTCTTCTTCTCCTACCACCACCACTACTACTACTACTTCCCCCAAACCCACTACGACGAAGCCAACGATGTCCGAAGGAAAAGTCAGTGTTGGATAGTGAGTTGCTCTTCGATTCCAATTTGCTTCCGTTGGCTCACCGACGCGTCCTAGTTTCGTCAACTGGTAATCAGATGCCCGCCTAATCTTATTTCACGCTAATCGCATTCTGCAGGGGTATTTACGGGCGCAAGTACCCTCCCTCGAAGATCCCAACCGATGACCTCACGTACGCCCGCATGATCTCGCACGCGTTAATCTATTGATTTTGACTCCGTTAGCCACATTCTCTATTCCTTTGCAAACCTCAAATCCGATACGGGCGAAGTTTTCCTCTCTGACGACTGGGCGGACAAAGACATCCATTACGAGGGCGACTCCTGGGGCGACGAAGGCACGAACCTCTATGGCAACCTTAAGGCCATCTACAACATAAAGAAACAGAATAGGAACATCAAGGTAATCCTCAGCATTGGCGGGTGGTCATACTCCTCGTCCATTCACCCCGTCGTCGTGGACCCCAGTCTGCGCGCCAACTTCGTGGAGTCCGCAGTCAAGATCCTCGAGGACTACGGCCTGGACGGACTCGATGTCGATTACGAGTTCCCGCAGAACGACGAGCAGGCACGCGGGTATGCCGAGCTGCTGCAGGAGCTCCGGATCGCTTTGGACAACCATGCAAGCTCCAAGGGCACGGACTACAGGTTCCTCCTCAGTGTACGTTTTCCATTGCCGTTTGAATGAAGAGTACAGTCGAATCTCACGCGTTCCACATCATACTCATAGGTCGCTGCTCCTTGTGGCCCCGAAAGCTACCAGAAGCTACACGTCGCCGACATGGACCAAGCGCTTGACTTTTGGAACTTGATGGCCTACGACTTCTGTACGTCTATTCCATTCGTCTCCTCATAAAACACTGCATTTACGCGTTCGTAGCTGGCTCATGGGACCAAATTGCGAACCATCAAGCGAACCTCTACGGCGGACCCGTCAGCGTTTCCCAGGCGATTAACTTCTACATCAACCAAGGCGTCTCGCGCTCCAAGATCGTCATGGGTATCCCCCTCTACGGACGCTCCTTCGCGGCCACGCACGGTCCCGGCACTTCCTTCAACGGTGTTGGCGGCGGCACCTGGGAGCAGGGCGTGTACGACTACCGCACTCTACCCCTCCCCGGTGCGCACGTGCTGCACGACGAGCAAGCCAGGGCCAGCTGGAGCTATGACGAGTCGAAGGGGGAGATGGTGAGCTTTGACAGCGAGCAGGTGGGATGGTGGAAGGGAGAGTATATCAGGAATGAGGGGCTCGCGGGTAGTATGTTCTGGGATCTGAGTGGGGATAAGGGATCGGACAGGGAGGGGATGGAAGGTGGAGAAGGGAAGGAACCGCAGCATGGACAGAGCTTGGTCGCTGTTGTTAAGCATGCTATGGGCGGGCTGAGGCAGGATGAGAATTGGTTGAGCTACGAGGGGAGCAAGTTTGATAACCTCAGGAATGGGATGGAGTAGAGCAGGTCCTCGGTACTTGCGTGGGCTTCAAATAGCCAACTCGATTAATATAAGGACAGTACTTTTGCCTGATGAGCATATAGGTGCTATCACTTCTATCCCTGTTATGATGTTTCGACTCGGGAGCAAAAGCCTACGAATCAAAAATGAATACAAAGTCATTGTCCCAGGGAGGATTCGAACTTCCGGCTTCTCGGAGCAGTTAACCACAACGAGATGATTTAACCACTAATCGACAAGGACATGTACATTTGCATCCGTTACTGGAACCAGTAGCAACAGCGCCACGCTGCGCCACTCAAGTTACCTCATGAATACCATAAATACCCCGCACCACCTGCACTCCAGCATCCCCTCTCGAAGGCGATTCATCACATTTATTTGGTAGATGACGCCCATTCGCAGGACGCGCAGCATGAAGTGGAGACACTTTCAAGAATATTTCAGTGCACATCCTTCATCGAATTTTTCGTGTGACGTATCCATGCAGTGGCTTGCTCAATCATTGAAATCAGTAGGCGATGGAGTAACGAGTTTGATTCTGATCAGGAATCTCGAGCGCCGGTTCATTCGCACTGCCCAAAGTTCTTGAAGATCTGCTCGGCGAAATTATTGAGTGACACTTCAACGTCACTTTCCAGGTGCTCCTTTGTCGACTTTGGAGGGGTTTATGTTTGGAACGAAGTTTCATAGCTCGACGCGGTGGGGTCCGCCGAGAAGCATGGCCACTCAGTGTCCACTGCCCAGTCGTACTTGGTTGGCGAAATCGAGCGTCAAAGTGAACACGCTGATGCTTACCAGGACACTTCTCCAAAAGGGAGTCTTCGACATTCAACTTCATGCCGCAAATGACGGCGTGAGAGCCTACCGGTGGTCACTTGATCTGTGATCTGCAAACGACGCGTAGAGCCCGATGTAAACCAGTATACTTCCTCCCTAGTTATCAACGGAGCATCTCGACTCGGGGAAAGACACCGCTCGGGGTTGTTCCAAATCCATCTGAGAGCTTGTTCCACCGCATTCTTCGCGAAGCATGGAGCATAAGCCTAGGTTCATGTAGCTCTCGTCGAAGTGTTCCTACAGATGAAGACAAGGTTGAGTTCAAGAAAATGTCCCGCAGTGGTGCTTGCAGAGCGAAAGTTTGCGTGAAGTCAACAGAGCCCGTCAACGTTAAGAGGAAGGAGTTGATCAGGGGCGGAAGGCTCTGAATAGATGCCACGTGCGTCGTGCGCAGGGTTCACAACTTGTGTGCCTGCGTTCATGTCCTCCTCCTCTGCCTCCTTGCCATGCACTACCCGCTCAAGAACAGGCCTTTTTCTCTCTTATCGTGAATCTATACCACGTACACGACCCACTAGCAACTATGCCGACGACGACGAGGAGCAGGAACATCTCATAACGACCCCACGGCACGTTGCTGTTGACGTATCACTGCCGCCCAAGTGGTTTGTGTCTTTCGCGCTCTTTGGCGAATTATTGGAGGCTGATTGACCTGCAGGGTTGATTTCTCCGACCAGGTAGAGTTGATACTTGCAGACACGCAGGCCAAGAGTACGTTCATCACCATTTTGCGGACATACGCTCATATTACGCAGTCACCGCTCTCGACAAACTTCATGCAAAACACGTTCTACCAGGCTTCGCTGATCGCTCGCTGGAAGAACGCGAAATAGATGCACTCACGACGGATATTACACGCGATTTTCGGCAATGCCAATCCTTAATCCAAAAAATTGGGCTTCCACAACATTCCTTTCCGCCCTCCCAATCTCTCAGCCAGGCGCAGACAGAGGCAATGGCCGCTAAAAACGTGCAACGTGGATTAGCGGTAAAGGTGCAGGACCTGAGCGCTGCGTTTCGGAAGAAACAGAGGGTATATATGGAGAGTGCGTATTCTTTTGACATGGTCGCGCCCCTTTTGCTGACTTGGTTTGACTCACCCCAGAACTCCAAGGACATGCTATCAAAAACCAGGATCTCCTCATAGCATCGGGCGCCATATCATTGAAGGGCTCAGAGGGGATTAGTGCCGTTGACGACGATGTTGCGGCAGCAGTACGTCATGCTCTTCTTCGTGATTACTGTCATACTCATCACCAACTCACCGTAAACAGAGGCACACACAATTTCAATCTCTTTCGCTCTCTCAGTCCCAGTCTCAATCTCTCCTCGCCGACTCATATGACCAAGATCAAATCACCTCACGCACACACTCCCTTAACGAGCTCGCCAACTCCATTTCCAGCCTCGCCGAGCTTTTCAAGGACCTCTCAACGCTCATCATTGATCAGGGTACGCTCCTCGACTCTATAGAGTACAACATCGAGCAGACGGCCGTGCGCGTGAGCGAGGCGGTCGTGGAGCTCGAAGAGGCGAAGGGTTACCAGAATCGCACGGGAAAAAGGCGTTGTATCTTCCTGCTTGTGCTGCTGGTGATCTTAGCAGCCACAGCGTTAGTCATCAAAATCAGGAGGGGAGGGCGGGGCGTTAGAGAGGAGAAGAGTGATCCCCCGCTGGCGCCACCAGTGACCACTGTGAGCAGCGATGACAACGTTTCGACTGCTATAGGGCGGCGATATGTGGAGGAAGACTCAAAGTTCGATCTATGGGAAGTTGGGCGGCCGCCAATAAACTCTAGAATTGTGCCGAGGAAGAGATGGAGGGGGTATATTAATGCGCAACCTGGTGTGGCGCCGTTACGGACTTGACACGCAACTTACGACGACGATACTTTATTATTATTCTTCTATCCACAACATCATAGCAATCCTTGCGCGCCCGCTACCATTCTCTGCCCTCCGTTGACAAGAGCTTGCGTGTGAAGTGCGATGCGGCACTAAGTTTGAAGTATACCAAAAAAATGACATGATCGTATATATTCGTGAACAAGAGGACTTATAGTGATGGCTATACGAGTGAACTATAGGCGTACTTACAATATCTACACATCGTATGAAATACAGAAATAATACAGTAACTGTTCGCGTGTTTGGGAGCTGGGACAAATTCTTCTAAAATCACAAGGTAGCATCCTGGTTACCGTGCCAGTCACGAATGTGCTTTGTGATCCGGTCGGGGCGAGAAAAGGAGGCGGTACATCCCGCAACAGTGCAGGCAAACCGAATGGCTTTGTATTCCTTGCACAGATGCCGAATTATCGCTCGCGCTCCATCTAGAAATAAAGGAGCCTTAGGGTCGCGAGTAAGACACTTCGAAGAGCACATACACCTGCGGTCCTTGTCAGCCGATAATTCCTTTGCGTGTTCGGTGATGTGCAGGTTCACCAGCCTCTGGAAGGCAGCGTCCTCGGCGGGCGTGCCGGAGGTGCTCGTAAGAGTGTAATTGCATCCAAACCAGCTGCAAGTGAATGCGAAGTCGCCGAAGACCCCACCCTGCGTCACGAGCGTCCCCATGAATGGGTCACGGAGAGAGGGAGGGCTTGACCCGTCTGCCGCGGGGCCGGCGTTGCGCTGGGCGTTGCGGTTCCTCCTGGCGCGAGATGCGGCAGAGCGAGCTGGCAGAGCGGGAGCCGCGGCGGAGAAGGGGTTCGACATGGAAGTCGCAGCGGAGTAGGTGGGGAGGCTACTCATCGGTGCTGAGTAAGTGGCGGTAGTAGATGGATTCCATGCAGGCGTGTCGACGGGGAAGGGATTCGACATAGAAAGCAAGGCGGAGTAGACGGAGAGAGTGGTGCTGTTCAGTGGTGCTTGAAGCCCTTGTCCGTCGGTGACGCCAGCAGATGCAGGCGTGTCGACGGGGGCGGAGAGCGGCCTGAAGGAGGTACTTATGTGTGCGTCGTTGGGGAAATGAGCTGATGGGAGCCCCATGGAGTGGTACGCATTCTGCAGGTCGCTAACGTTGGAGTCGAGATCCATTGGGTAAGGAAAGACCTGAGAAGATGCGATCGTGGAAGGGATGCCGTTATGCGTCCCAAAGTCGGTAGGGAAGGCACCCATCAAAAGGCCGTCGTTCTGCGTGTCATTACCCGTCAGTCCAAGTGCGTCTTCTGGAGTTGGAGTGTTGTGGCCGAGAGGCTTCTTCGAAAATTCCGAGGTGCCAGGAGTATGTGGTACTACTGAATCGAAACCTGGGAAGTGCGAATTCTGGTTCTGATTGAGTTCAATTGTAGCCGTGACATGGCCTGTGGCAGGCTGAGGGTCCTGAGCCGGGGTTTCCTGAGATGCGCCACTGCAGATTGCGAACAAGGTATCGAAGTCGACAATGCCAAAATCAGAAAATGGGTCAGGGTTCTGCACATCAACCCATTGAAGAGTCGGTTGAGAAGGCCCCGCATTATAGGAAGTCGCGTCGCTAGTCCTAAATCGGACCGTCAGACGAGTGCGGAAAGATGAAGAATTAGAATGGCAGAACGTACTGGTTGATTGTAGACGCGTTCTCTGAGTCAATAAGCCAGGCGGAGTATTCTACAGCGCGTTCTCTGTTGTGCTCATCCGCAGGATGTCCGGTAAGGAAGGAGAATGCGAGATTTTCGTTGCTCATTTGGATGACTATAAATGCGATAGGATGTTAGAGAATATGTCTTGAGTGTATGATATTTTCGACTGACAGACGAGTGCTACTTTTTAACCACCATAGTCGAGCCAAAGCATCCCCCCCCCACTCTCTGGCAAAGCGCCGCGCGCCAAATGGTGGTGTCAATGGTGGCGCTCATCGTCGACTGCTTTGATCGCCCCCTGCGGCCACCAAATCAAAGAGAATGGATGTCCAAGCGGCCACCGCTTTGGCGCTACTCTCCCCGGTCATGGCAGGTGTAACCACTTATCGGTTGAGGGTCCGAACAATAACGGTTTTAACAATAAAGTTGCCAGAAAGTGCCCGAGTTATCGACTGAAGCCCTGATATTCGGCGAGATTCATGGACAATCGTAGATTATGGTGGTTTAGATAGTAGACTTCGAGGAAAGTTGGACCAGGGGGGGCAGAAAAAGCACGCAAAGGGGCGAAACGCAATGACCCAATTGCAGCCAGCTTCAGGAAAAAGGTTCACCATGACGTGCGCACCAAGCTCAAGTTCCAGCATAGAAACTCAGTGAGGTCTGGAGGAGGGAGCCATCACATTCCACGTCGTGATATGGGATCGAGAGAGAAAAAATGGCAGCCAACGGATTTACTTCGTTGATCATGACGGAAGTAAGCCTAATTTAGCAACGTGACCCGACGCTTGTGACGGGCGTCGGCGGCCACACCCATATCTATTTGCCTTTCTATTTGCCTCTTCATGTTCAATTTCATTCTTCGAGGGGACCCAAGCACTCAGTACTCTCAGGCTCGGCATCGATGGTTTTTTGGACGGAACACTGTTACTGCAAGGATTGTGCTGGGCGGCGCTGACTCATCATCCATCCGTTTATTTATTTATCTTCTACATGTCTGAATCTTGTCTGGTAACTTTTCCTCCGACTCGTCGTAGTGATATCGACCGACTGCGTGGGTTGACTGCTACGTCGGCCCCACTATAAGCCTCGATTGTGCTACGGTTGCTGGTCTATTCTTGTGAAGGTGATCAGTGGTCCGGCCTCTTGGCAACTTATTGTTGACTGTCACGCTTGGACCTGCTAGACAATTCCGTCATTATTGCAGGATGTAATTGGCCCTACAGTGGTCGTGCTCATGTACCAGTGTCTCTAAGCGCTCGGTGACCCACAAAATACCGCACTGTACTCGCCAGAACCATTTTCGACTCACTGCCAGCACTTGAGCACTGAGGACAGACCTATAGATTCTGGAGACTGTGCCTCCCATTGTTTATCCTTCGATCTGCGCAACGATCCCAGAAACGCCGGCGCGTTGCACCGCCCCAACAGGACGATCACAGCAAGCTCCTGATTGTAATTGTGGCATGGACCCTTACTTCTCTATCTAGTATTTTCCTCTTTGTTATTGAGCACCTGCCTCTCAATTTTCCAAATGCGGAATCGCCAGACAATGGTTGCGGACTGGGCATGAGCCCTGCACTGGGACCGACAAATTCATTTCGCTTACTTGGATACGCCGGTGCTGGCGCATCTGGCTGACCGCTTTGGGACTGGGATTCGAGAACATTATTCTGTCTTGTGGGATACGCGCGCGAGCTTTGACCTCTTTGGCTTTTGCTGAGGGGTTGAAAAGCTGGCTATAGGCTCGCCGTAGCTCGCTCACTCATTTTCCGTTTGCCCCCATATCTATCCCTTGTCCGCCTATATCCTTGGCGTTGTCTTTGTCCATTTACCTCATCTCTCGACCTTGCTATGCAGTTTGTTTTTCCTCCTCAAGCCCTCATGGAGGTCGAGTCCAACTCGCAACCCTGGAGGTTCGAGGATGAAAATATCCCTAACCCGTACGTCTCCCATGCACACCTCCTAGCTTTCAACTAACAATTGAAAAAATTAATAGCAACTCCCCCATCGCGCTCAAGATGCCGCATGCTAGCCATTCGGCTGTCACCCAACCCCTCGGAGACGTCTCCAACGACAATATGTGGTTGATCGACCCCATCCTCCTCACAGACGCCGAGAAGGACGCGCTCCATCTTGCGCAAATCGGCCAACAATACACGCTGCCAGCCCCCGTACAAATCGCGCACCACCACGACCACCATTCGGGCCAATTTGTGGCGCTGGGGCAGGGGTACCAATTACCCAATGCAGGACTCGAAGCGCATGGCCCGCAGACCTACTTCCCTGCCCTCGAGGCTGCCAAAGCCACACTATGGCAATCCCCGGGTGCTCGAGTCCACCGCGCCCGTGCCCCTGTTTTGACTCCTACTCCTTCCCCTACCCCCGCTGCTGAGGCGTCCTGGCCCCCCACTGCACCTGCGACACTCGCCGACTTGGGATTGAAACACGTCCCCAACGCCGAGGTACGCGACTCAACCGTGGGAGTCAAGGAAGGCGTCTTCTGTGCGCCCAAATTCACCTGCCTGTGGGCTGGGTGCAACGAGTCGTTTGACCGCAAGAACCACTCGACCGAAGCCAACTTTCAGTTGACCCTCCGCAACCACCTCGACGAGCACGTGAAAGAGGGGCTGAAGAAGCGCGCGGGGCAGCGGTGCACGTGGGACGGTATCGGACAGTGTCCAGACAAGCGCTCGAAATTGGGCGATGCGCGCGCCATGCGAAGGCACCTGAAGGCGCACATCCAGGAGTGGTTGTCGTTTTGCAAATGTGGGAAGGCGTTTACCAGACGGGATTTGGTGGCGAAGCATATCAGGGAGCAGCATGGGAAGGTGGAGTCGCTGAAGATGGATTTCGATGGGGACGAGGTGGAGGTGGAAGAGGCGGAAGAGGCGGAGGATAGGATCTGGACGAGGGGGAACTTGAAGAAGGTGAACTTGAAGGGCAAGGCGAATGAGGGCGGCCGGGATGGCAAGAGGGCGTTGAGGAAGGTACAGACAAAGGAGATGAACTAAAGGAGTAATTCATTATTCTGACGGACGATAGGCTTTTTCTATGTATTACCACCGATGGAGGATCTTTCTATGTGTTACCACCGTTCCGATACATACTCATACGCACTACTGACCATGGACATAACCACTCGACCAAGTTGTTTCTGAATTGTCGATGAAGCTTGAAGTTCGCTGCTGACCTTGGAGCCGGACCACCTTAACCCTGTGTACTTCAATTTTTATTACTCTCGATGCGCAAACAAGAGCATGGACTATGTCTTTCCCAGATATCCAAGTAGACTTGTTCTGAATGCCTGTTCTCGATGCGCCACAACTGATGTCACAAGAAAGTCATTCAAAGAATTATGGGAGGGCCGCTTCGCTCACTATTCCATTGTATATGCGTTCTGACCGCAAACGCCTGGCGTGACAAAAGTCGATTATGAGAAGAATCCATTGAAAGCATACGCATGAAGCAGATACTTTCACGAGGACTGGCGTGGATCTTCTTCCCTTTCTTTTCCTGTTCTTCTTCATTCCACTAAACCACTTGCGAAAACCCGTAAGTAGGACACCGGTGTCTCCTTATCATACCCTCTCGCACCACCTTTGATATTTCAATATGAGCTATACGTGGCGCGATGTTCCCCAAGTCATTAGTCATTAGCTGCCGCCGCGGTCCCTAATAAGAACAGCCGGGTGGCGCGATATTCCCGAATGGACGAGAATAATCGATCGAACATCAGGCGCCCCTGTCCTCGTCCATCCATTCCAACATTGGCGCGAGCCTCCTCAACAGGCCCTATAATGACTTGAGGACTGATTTCTAGATTGTCGACATAGAATCCCCAGTCCTCCCTTCTGTGGCTTTGTGGCGTCAGACAATCAGAACCTCATAGAATGCAGATGGTTTCATTTGTTCGCGCCACAATCAGCTACAAGCAAGAGACATTCCGGGATGCACTCGAAATGCTACAACAGAACAAGAAGAATACACTAGAAGAAATCCATTACGACAACGCCAGGGGTGGGTCGAATAACATGCTTGGAGACAGGATGACACTGCTTACCTACTAATCATATGGGCCCACCCCTTTACCGTCGTCGTTCCCTCTTCTTCGGTTTCTTGTCTCTGTCATACTCCACAGGCTGCTGGCACACTGGACATCGTCCAGACACGTCTATGAGCCACGGATCCAAGCATGTTTTCTGTGCACAACGAAAAACACACATGTGAGTAAGTATTAAGTTTCCATTCCGTGTGGAGTGAAAACCAATTTGAACTGGACAGAAAAAAAACGAAATCGCGGACTGACATGATATACATGGCCGCACTCGAGGAGTCTCAGAGGTTGGGCGCCTTCGCCGGCGTCTGTAAGGTGGAGCTCATCCTCTGCTCTTGGTGGCTCAGGGACAGTCGCGGTCGCCATTTCTGCAGGGACCTCGGAAATCGAAGGGCGTTCTACGCCTTCGTCTCCTGTCTCAGCACCAGTCGCAGGAGTAGCGCCAGGAGTCTCGCTGGCGCCTATTATTCGCTTCGGTTCCTCAAAGTCCATGAGACAGATAGCGCACGCCGCGCGATTCCCCTCGAGCACGACAAAGGGGTATTCCCCGCGTTCCCAATATTCCTCCCACATCGGCTCGCCCTCGTTCTTCTCAACATCCTTCTCTTTGCTCCCTGCTTCAGACTTCGGGGTATCCTTGTCACCATTCTTTTTACCGAAGCGTCTTATGAGTTTGAATCGGGATCTGGGGGCGGAGGGAGCCGGTTTGGGCGGATACTGGTGAGAGGGCTTTGGGATGGAGGCCTCTGGAGACGAGATTTCTGGCGGAGGCGGGATGTACATGACTAAGGGGATGCGGTCTACGATCGACTTCGGGAGTTTCCCGATTTCTGGTCTGATCATGTTGTTGGTTTGCAGTGGGTGGCGGCCGATGCAAATTAGGACGATGTTCCAGAACAGCTGTGTGGGGAGAGGGGTTTGGTGTCATATAGTTGTGACAGACATTGAGGTGAGACTCACGAAGAGGATTGGGGCGATGATGAAGACGATGAAACCGAGGAGGACCACCTCGAGCACCATGAGATACATGAGGCAAAGGATCCCGAACGTGAGCCACCAGAGATGTGGGGAGGAGTGGCGACATGTGTTGATGGAAGTGTATTCCAAAATATGAGCAGTAAGGAACCAGGTCAGAGTCAGTAGAGAAGAAAAGAGTGTTAAACTGTCATCCACAAGGAAAAAGTTCAGCGTCGAGCACCTGCTCAAAGTGGTAACTACTCACCGAGAGTAAAGGAGAGTGTGGGGTAACGGTGGATTGTTATTCGCAGAATTCGCTGGTGGCGTATTGGTGGAATTGCGAAGTCGTCTACACTGACGATTTGAGTATCGGTATTCTGCAAGAACATCATCACGCACTCTTGTCGATCTCTCAGAAATCCCCAATAGTTCAAACTCGTCGCAATAAACGCTCGGCCAACCCAGATGCATACCCATGCTCCTAGGGGCTTACTGCACGCTTTCCATTCCGTCAGTTCTGGCTGGGTAGGACTCTTGAAGCGGGTTCCGCAAAGAGCGAGTAAGGTTGAGATGATGATGATCTAGAGCCGTGAAAATGGCGATTGTTACTCAGCGGTAAAGAAACAAGGACAGAAGCGACACACCTGCAAGGATCCTGACGTGAGGTTGAGCAGCAGAGCGACGAGGCTTCGCCGCGCCCGTGTGGCACCTCGTCCTATTCCTAGAGAATCTAGTGTTCTACGATAAAACGATCTACGCGGTTGGACAGGCGGACGTGGCACCGCGCCCAAGGGCAATGGGGAATCATCTGGTTCTTCAACCGTGGGTGGAGTCGGTAGTGAGGCAATCAAAGGAGGAAAAGACTCTGTGGACTGGTTTGTTGGAGGGAGACGGGCGATAGGTTCCGCATACGTGACCGATTGCGGATGAGTGGCCGATGGTAGGTGATTTACGTCGGAGGAGCGCCTCAGGGATCGCGAGGTGTGGATAGATTCTGGCCGTCGAGGAACGTCGCCATTAGACCTTACTCGTCGAAGCTCGTGGGGGCCAATGTAGGCCATGAGAGCAGTAATTGAGAATTGAGTTCAAGGAGCGAGCCTTTGTGCGCCTGGTTGGCCCCTGGTCTTGTAGGAGAGACAGCCGCTTCAGAACACAATGGCAGGCGCTCAGCAGGATTTATGTTTCCAAGGCGGTCAGTAGAAACAAGGGAGCGAACATAGAGGAGCAAATGAAGCCACGCTGCCAGTGCTTGGACAAGTCTTGAACCAACAGGTCAGACGCCGAGTTTGTTGTCGGCTGACTCCATGTGTCATACAAACAAGCAATTGATATCCCTCGACTGCGCAGTGCTTCCTCCACGTCTGAACCTGTGCAAGTCCAGATCTAGATGCAAATTATGGTATCGCGTACAGCTTCGTTACAGGTAGGTTGGTAAAAATACAGTCCCAATGTCTCCTAATATCCATCCGTTTCCGTATCAGGGTTCCTTCTTACCACAAACATCCTCCCAGATGGGAGTCAGTTGCTGAATGACCATTTTGTTGGCTGAAGGAAATGTGTCAGGCATGGAAGACGTCAGCCAAGACAAGGCTCACCAATTTCTATACATGCCCTTTCCGCCTCATCCTTCACGCCCTCGAGTAGCCTTCTACTGGCCCAACGGTCAGTATGGAATCTGAGGTGGCTCTTGATGATAAACTTTTTGAACTCCATAGTCTTCATGGTTGGGCGAACCGCGTTGAAAAATTCTGCGACCGACTGCCAGGTCACGTCCTCTAGACCAAAAGTCCTAGCGAGCATAGGCCAAGGAATGTCGTGCGCCGTCAGTGGCAACTCGTCTGCGGAGTACTTCGTCTTGTCAAACTGATCAGCGAGGTTGGCGTAGCGTTCCTTGGCGCGTTCGACGGTCCAGTGTCCATGACTCCAGCTATTCCGCTCACGCCTCGCCCGCTGTTGCCGCGCCCTCTCCTCCTCCTGAGCCATCTTCCTTGCAGCCTCTTCCCGTGCCCTCCTATGCGCCTCCTGTTGCTCCCTTTTCGACTGTTCCTCCTGTACTCTCGCTCGTCTCGCGGCCTCTTCAGCCCGCCTCCGCTCTTCGGCCTTCACCCGCTGCGCTTCAGCCTCCTTTCGTTCTTGCTCCTTTCGCTGCGCAGCCGCAGCTTCCCAGAGCGGCCGATCCGCCTCCAGCTCAGCGAGCTTCCTCCTCGACTCCGCTATCGCCGCCAAGCGCCGAGCTTCTTCATCATCATCGGCGGTATCACCGGAGGACGGCGATGCGTTTGCACGAGCCCCTACCCTCTCCTCCCCTTCCTCATCAGCAGAACTCTCGCTCTGCATTTGAACAGTCGCCTGTGAAGCATCTGTGACAGATATCAACAATAAAGTTCACAGAAGGCTCGGGAGACCCGGATGGTGAAAATCGACAGGTAATGCAAAGATAAAACTGAAGCGTACCCATGTCCACGTCCGGATTATTCCTGTACAGCTCCTGCAAGAGCTCAGCCTCTCTCGCCATCCGACGCGCCTCCTTCTCTCTGTGCAGCCGTTCCGTCTTCTGCTTCTCCCTAGCCTGTTTGCTCGCAGCGAGGTTACGTTTCGCCGCTGAGGGCGACACGGTACGCGTGCGTTTCGCGTCCTTGGATGGGACATAGTTCATGGTGTTTCGTAGCAGCGGTTCGTCGTCCGCAGGTCGTGTAGAGTCGTTACGATCATGGTTCCCATTCGTCCGTAGTGAATCGAATAAAGACGTGACTGTCGAAACTTCATCAGCTTGCGTATCTTGCCCAGAGGAAGACTTGAAAGGTCCTGAGGAGCGATGTCTACCTTTCCGTTTCGGTGGCGACCCATTTCGAGAAGGTATACCTGTCGCTTTCGTTGTACTATCCTCACTCGTAGATGGTGCGGTGAACGCGAAGTGCACTTGCTCCTGCTCGTGATAAGCCTCGTTCTCCTCCAGCCGAGACAATCGATTCATGCGCCGCGCGACCCTGTCTTGTCGCTCCTTCCTATTCGCCTGGATCTCCGCCCGGAGCTTCTTCGCGCGATCCTTCGACCCCCCAGCCGACTTAGGGCGCGTAAACTCATCGTCGATGATCATTTCCTCCACCTCGCTCTCGTCGTCTTCCGACTCCGACTGCACCTGCACCGCGGGGCGCTTCTTTTTTGGTTTTGACGACTCCGCAGGGCTCCCCGCTACTGGCGACGCGACGCGTCTCTTCTGGCCAAACGCTACGGGCGTGGGTGCGGCCTGTGGCCTGTCGGTGATTTGCGTGATCACGGGGACGTGTGGCGCTGCCTTCACCAGACAGTCGTATGCCGGATCGAGTTTGTAGATGTCCCATTGCTCCTGCGAGCACTCGAAATGGTTCCTGTCGCGAAACGTTCAGAAGCCGAAAGTATAAAAACAAAACGCGCACCGACTGACCCGCAGATGTCGACAACACGTGGCCAGGTCCCTTCGTCCGCCACACCATCTTCCCGCCGGGCGCTGGGCACGAAACGCCATGTACTAGCCCCAGATGGCGCGGTTTCGATCACAACGCGCTTTGGGCGGTAGAGTTGCTCGTTCAGCGAGAGGTTGTCGAGGCCTGGCACATCTCGGTTCGAGGAGGCCGTATGGGGGTCAAACGACGCGAAAGAGAGCTTGGACCCGGAAAAATGGCATAAACGTTCAACCTGGCCGGCATCGAGAACACCTGGGATGCTACCACTGAGTTTTTGAGGTGCCTGGGGTGCGGCAAAAGAGTTTGAGGGTCCATCTGACGCCTTGAATTGCATATTCGCGTTTAGGAACGGATTTCGGTCTGTAATTTATGTACAAAGACCAGCTTTTTGTGCCTTCGTTGCTATGAGGGCGGCGGCATGGACCTGTGGTTGTCGGGACACAAGTTGAGAGTTTGAAGTCCATAACGAGCACCGCCACGACACGTGGCGATTAGATTAGATGGGCGACATGGTAGCAGACTAAACTTGGCTTTACCCCAACTTTACCCTATTCTCTTGCTCCTCTTAGTTTCACATCTACTGTACTGCGTTGACAACCGGTACTTGGTCCTGTCTAAAACTCTCAAGTTCATCACAGCCTGACATTCTACTTCTCAGATCGAGTCATAGCAACATTCACTGACTCGCAATTCGAACGTCATAAATACCAGCCAGCCAGTCTGAAGGTCTCTATTGCGCGATGACCAGCCTACGGACCTTTCAGTCCGAGATCGACGAGATACACCATCGCGAGGTCGCAAAACAGCGCACGCTGCCCATCGACGCTGGCAAGGATTCGAAACACAAACAGCAGCTACCCGCGGCCTCAACGAAAGGAAAGGCCAAGGACGAGGGACATACCAATGGCCAAGACACAGGTGCAGTTGTGGGGATCCCCACCAGAACTTCCACGCGCTCAGAGATGCTCGAAGTCGAGGAGAAGGTCTTGGTGCGTATGCGGTCCTAATATGCAGACTTATCACATTTTCAACGGAAGCATTTCACTTTGGCTCCGATGACAGACGTTACTGCAATCGAATGTGCCGGCTGAACAGGACAATGCGCGCGATATGATCGCAGCGCTCCTCACACAGCACCGGGGGGAGTACGTATTGCGGTTAGGCATGCAGCCCCCGCATGCGCATCTCTTTGCGGGGGACCTGACCGATGAATCTGACGGATGGGTGGGCGTACAGCGCACAGAGGAGGAGTTGGATCTACTAAAAGAAAGGGTGACGAGAACTGTGGAGGAGGTCGGGGGGAAGGTGCGTACAGTCCACCGATCCACATGGTTATGCACCAGAAGCTCATTGTCCACTCATTTTCTGCAGACATCAGTGCTATTCGAGACACGCAATGGCACCACACACCCACGGATATCCTTGCTTCTCCGTCTTCCCCCTCCAAACGTGTCGCTAACGCCCGAGGTACGCTGTGCAGTCGTCGGCAACGTCGACAGTGGCAAGTCCACGACGCTTGGTGTCCTCACACGCGGTTTGTCCTCCACTCTGTTCTTCACTGATTATTTTTCTTACTCACCACGCACCACAGGCGCCCTGGACGACGGGCGAGGTCGCGCCCGTGTCGGGCTGTTCCGACACAAACATGAGATTGAAACGGGTCGGACCTCCAGCGTCGGGATGGAGGTACATACACGCATTCACTCACCTTGTACCCCGATCCAACTTTTCCGGTTCTTCAGATCCTGGGCTTCGGTCCCTCGGGTGCCCCAATCTTGCCCAACACGACACATTCAGCCGACGCGGACGCGATACGGCGCGAGAAGCTGGGGTGGGAGGAGATATCAATACAGGCTGCCAAGATCGTGTCGTTCATTGGTGAGAGGACCTATGTACATCTGTCTGAGAATCTCATGCTCAATGGACTGTATAGATCTCGCAGGGCACGAGCGGTACTTGAAAACGACATTATATGGCCTTACTTCGGGAGCGCCCTCGTGCGTTATTCTGATCGTGGGCGCGAATGCAGGCCTCATCGGCATGTCGAAGGAGCACCTGGCAATTGCACTTGCGCTTAGCGTCCCTGTGGTTGTTTGCATCACCAAGGTGACTTTTCCCCTGCGGTTCATTGTTGCTTGGCTTACACACAAGCAAAGATTGATATGACTCCTGCGAACAAGACAGCTGAGACGATCAAACAGGTCGTGAAAATCCTGAAGAGCCCAGGGTGCCGGTGCGTGTTGTGTTTTCGGTAAGGGTTTGATTATATCTCACGGCTGGGTTGTAGGAAAACGCCGGTATTCGTGAAAGACATAGAAACAGCCGTAGAACTCTCAACCTCATTTGGCTCTGACCGGTCGGATTCCACCTCCCATGCCCAACAATCCAACAGCTTACATTCCACCACACAGATTATGTCCAATATTCCAGATCTCTAACGTCACAGGCGAAGGGCTCGACTTCGTAATTCTTTCTCCCTTTCCTCCATACTACCTTTTGCTCACCATGCTCCCCCACGACTTAGGTCCGCACATTCCTAAACCTCCTTCCCTCCAGCGAAGCGGACAACGAGAAATTCGCGGTCGATCAGCCGCTCGAATTCTCTGTGACCGAGGTCTGGAGCGTCCCATACGTCGGCACCGTCGTGAACGGGATTATGAACTCGGGGAGCGTCAAGGCAGGGGATGCGGTGCTCTTGGGCCCTGATGCAAATGGGACATATATCCCTACTGTCATTAAGAGCATGCAGCGGAAAAGGTGTGCTTCTTCCTTTCCATGTAGGTGTAGGCGATCTCGACAATTACTACAGAGCGGATGTTGCGACAGCTGAGGCAGGGCAGTGTGTATCATTTGCACTTAAACGCGTGCGGCGCTCTGCGGTGCGCAAGGGAATGGTGCTAGTGCCCAAGTCGGAGACGCCACCAAAATGTGAGTTCATGTTTGAGTTTCTTGAGTGTCTTTGCCGACGAGACGCGTTTCCGACAGCTACGCGCCAGTTCGAAGGACAGGTACTAATCTTGTAGTATGTGGATTCTTCACTCAAATCGCGACGGTATCATAAATGGCACCTTCTCCGCAGCCATAATACGACCCTGCAAAAAAACTACCAGGTATGGGTCCTCGCGCTCTATTCATACATGCTAATCTGACCGTGATGTCGTATTTACTTCAGGCCATGTTGCACTGTGGGGTACGTATACGCCTGGCTTGTTTTTTGGCTCATCAATCTGACGGTCATGTGTGACGCGTAGGCCGTTCGACAGACCGTGCGGATAGTTGAAATGGATCACCCACAGGGCGTGCTTCGTACAGGCGACCGCGCGACTGTGCAGTTCGAGTTCATCTCTCACCCTGAGTTCGTCAAAGAGGGTATGAAGCTATTATTCCGCGAGGGCAAGACGAAGGTACGTCGTTTTTGCGCTGAGCCTTTTTCCGCACCCTGAAATGTGGACGCAGGGGCTTGGCGTTATAACACGATTACTGTGAGCGTGCACTTTTTTCGCCGCCGCACTCGTGTTTCGCTGTACTCTGCTATCATTTTATCATCTTGTCATCTTGTATGTACCACCGATGTATTTCTCCGCTCTGTGATAATGTACACTGTAAGTTGCTTTCGTTGGGGGCCCTGGCGCAAGAATAAATATAACTGCCATGGCAATCTCGCCGATCATTTTGCATTCTATTTATAGCTTCGGTACGCCGGGCGATCGTGTTTTTCGCTTTCCACGCTGACTCTACTGTCTGCTACTAGACGTCTCTCTCCAACTACCTGTGTATTTTATTGAACCCACCGCACTCACAATCCTTTCAGCGAACGCTTTCCCGCCACACCGCAACGGGATATCAGCGATCACTCCACGGAGCCTGATCATACTGTATGTATCATACTTTCTAAAATTGCATCGAATCTCACGCTGCTCCCGCTGCGCATCCTCCTATCGTCACCATTACCACCACCGCAAGACCATCACACTCTTTAAAGCATATCCTTAGACGAACTAACTTTTCTATCGCTTCATGGCTCGATATTTCAATGCCCACGAAAACGGGTCCAACAGCACGCTAGTGAGCCAGCTTTTTTTTTACCGCGTAACCATACAGATACTCACTACATAACCACCATATACAGTTGAACACAGGGTTGAACGCAGATACACCCTACCCGGGCCTGCATTCACAGCCCAGTGCCACCAGCATCTCAGCTACAGTGCGCAGCAGTTCTCAATTCAAGCCTATCTATTAGTCTGACCGTAATTCCCCGGTTGCAGTACTCTCTTTCACCAGATCCGCGGCAATGGGGTTCCGATCTCTCCATGGGCTTCGTTGAGGCCGACGACCACCTCCACAACCCAACCCACACTAGAAAAGTCGACCGCGGCGGGAGCATATTCACCAGCCGAGGAGTCGCCAACTTCGGATGCCTTCTCATCCTCGGCGTCGGTCTACTTGGCCTATTGTGAGTTGTCTAACGGAATGTCATTCATGACGTCTTCCACCTCTGCGTCGAGCAAGTCACTGATATGATGCGTCCCTTAAGCGTCGGCTACCCCGTGATTACGCACTTCACGAAAACGCAGCTTTCGACGCTTGGTGGGTTCAACATAGGTGGCATCAACGCCACCGGCCAGGTACGTTTTGGATGCGTCATAAAGAACGTAGTTGTTCAGATGCTGACGTGTGCATTTGTGTTATCTTGAAGATACCGTCATTGACAGGAAATTATGGCCTCATCGACCTGGACACTCCGAAGTCTGCGTACACGATACCAGCGTGGACGGCGGGTGGGGAGATGCAGCTCGTGTTCTCGGAAGAGTTCAATGTGGATGGGCGGACGTTTTACCCGGGCGACGACCCGTACTGGGAGGCGGTGGACCTACACTATTGGGTGTGTGACTCACGGTATCCTTCATCTCGTTACATTTCTACATTGACTTTAGCAAACAAACAACTTGGAGTGGTACGACCCGGAGGCTGTGACGACTGCGAACGGGTCGCTGGTGATCACGTTCAGTCAGAAGGAGACGCACGGTTTGAATTATGAGGGTGGTAAGCATACTCTAGTCCAATGACGTCTATATGAACACGACTAACATTACACGTGTCCTTTCCAGGACTCCTCTCAACGTGGTCAGCACCCATTCTTAGCACTCTCAAGTTACACCCCAAGCTAATACGGGCTTGAAAACAGGAACAAATTCTGCTTCACTGGCGGATACATTGAAGCTAGTGTGCAACTCCCAGGGCCAAATAATGTCGTCGGGCTCTGGCCCGCAGTCTGGACTATGGGGAACCTCGGACGCGCGGGTTACGGCGCCTCCCTAGAGGGCATGGTAAACACCCAATCCACTCTGAGTGACCCCTGAACTGACAACATCCCCAGTGGCCGTATACATACGATTCCTGCGACGTGGGCACGGCACCAAACCAGACAATCAACGGAAAGCCGGCAGCAGCAGTCACACAGGGCGATCCCTTCAACGGCAACCACCTCTCGTTCCTCCCTGGGCAGCGGCTATCGCGGTGTACGTGCGCGGGCGAGAGCCACCCAGGTCCTGTGCATTCGGACGGGTCGTACGTCGGCCGCTCGGCGCCTGAAATTGATGTATTCGAAGCGTTGGTACGTGGTTCTGCCGGCTACGCTTGCCCAGAACATACTTACTTATCGCGGGTTCTGGTGGACAGGTAAATGCGCAGACGCTCACGGGCGAGGTGTCGCAGTCCTCTCAATGGGCGGTAATGACCCCGCTTTTAGGTTTGTGTGGCGTTAACTGATAGAGACTTATCAAATTCAGCCGTTTAATGCAAACTACGAGTGGCTGAATACGACGCAAAATTTGATCATCCCCAACGCTACGACAACGGAATACAATCTATATATTGGCGGTGTCTTTCAGATGACTACGTCTGCGCTCACCAACACGAATCCGACTGCGTACGAACTTAATGGCGGTGGCTTCTCCACTTATGGCTTCGAGGTAGATCATCAATTTTTCTCTATACTTTGGACAATACTGACTTGTTCATGCAGTATCTACCAGGATTCGACACTGGCGTAAGTCTTCCTCTATTCCATCCATCCACCCATCCATATCCAAGCACACCCTTCTTCCCTCCATAGTACATCACCTGGATCACCGACAACAAGATTGCATGGACGTTACGCGCCCCTGGTCTCGCTGGCGACGACACCGTGAAAGTCTCTGCGCGACCCGTCCCGCAGGAGCCCATGTACATCATCATCAACCTTGGCATGTCCGAGAACTTCGGCAACGTCGACTTTGAGCACCTCACTTTTCCCGTGCATATGTTCGTTGACTATATACGTGTGTATCAACCTTCCGACGCGATCAATATCGGGTGCAGCCCAGTAAATTTCCCGACGGAGGCTTATATCAATACGTGCGTCGTTTTTTGCGCTGTTTTGTGTGAGGAGATGTGATGTTGATGATTTTTTCGTTTGGTGGACTGGGCTTTGCAGCTACATCGAGGCGTACACGAACCCAAATCTAACGACGTGGGTAGACGACTACCAACAGCCTTGGCCAAAGAACTCGCTCGTCACAGGGTGTTGATCCAGCCTTCCTTCACAACTTCGGCTTCAAAAATAGACCTCGACGGCCTGTTCTCTGCATTTCGTGGCTTGACATCCCTTTCACCACGCTCCAGCCGTCTCATCAATATATCTCGCCCTGCCTCCACGGCCTGACGCTGCTTACTCACATGCGCCCGTGTCGCGGACCAGCGCCCAGCCTCGCACATTGCATTCGTTCCACCATCTGCATATAGGATTGCTCATTTACCAGGATTTCGGACTAACTGTACCCATTCCCCGTACTTTTATCTTTATTTATGAATCGACGTAGTACTACCCCGTTACGCGTTTTCTCTGACCTTCTCAGGCATTCACTTCGTTGCATACATACCCTTGTGTTCGAACTAATCCTGCGATAAATGCGCCTCCAGTCTGCAAGTATGTACATCGTCGCCCAGCGCCCAGTAGAGATATTGATTGAATAGTATTCATACTCAGTCTATCAATCAACACTCCCCCCCCCTCTGTAGATGTAGTGAATACATAAATAAATGTTCAGCACCAGCGATTTGAAACAGATACGAGGGAATGGGATTTATATGATCTATGAGGGGGGAATTGCAACCCCTTGCCACAAGTTGAAGTAAGACAAAGTGTTTGTCAACATATTCGGTGACACGCCACATTAAGGGAAATTTGTCTCCTCTCCCATGTCGATCTTTCGTACTTTGAATTTCGAAGAGCATCATCCTGACTATCCTCCATTGACAGTGAAGTATGGCACATTCGTGTGTGACACGGTCTACATGGACAAAGATCACAAGGC
>JABCKV010000206.1:0-30817 GCA_018282005.1 Asterophora parasitica
TTATTTGCATTTTTTCTGTCGCTTTTTGAGGCGAAACTTCCATCGAGCGCGCACGCAGTGCTTGCCATAGCGTTTAACATTACAACAAGAGGCTGAGCCCTGGGGTGTTAAACACTATGTACTGCTTCCACTGCTGCACATCTCTGCACAACCATGCATTGCTTTTCGCTCCAGTAATCTGAAGTTTCTCGAGGCAAGGTCTCCCTCCTCCTTGTGGCTGAAGCTTGTGACGAAGTGGCGCCGGTGATTTCACACAACTGATTCTTGTTCGACTTTGGGGACCATGACCCGAGTTGAATTCCGTTCATAATGAATAATATGTAATGATTACAGTGTTTGCTTAATGAATGACTATGGTACACGACGCCTCACAATCATTGGATCTTGGCGCTGAACGCAGCCTGCTTCTCGATAGGCTCATCGAAGATGTTCACGTCCCACTTGGGCTTGTACGTGAAAGGAATGTTGAAGCGCGTGTAATTGTCGTGGCCAATGGCACTGATCTTCTGGTAGTCCTCCTCGCTCAGCTCGACCTGCTTGAAGTTCGAGACGATGCGCTCCTCCTGGACACTCTTGGGGATGACGGAGTATCCACGGTGTGCGCCCCAGGCGACGAGGACCTGTGCGGTCGTGGCGCCGAGACGCTGCGCGACCTCCTCAACGACGGCGTTCTCGGTCAGCTTGGGTTTGCCGATCACTGGTGGGGATATGATGTCAGTGGTCTTTCACAACGTCAGGGGGGGTGGTAAGGCTCACAGTTGTTACCGAGAGGGCTGTATGCGGTGATGTGGATGTTCTGGGACTTGCAGTACGCGACGAGCTCGTCCTGAGGGAGAAGGGGGTGTGCCTCGATCTGATTGACGGCCTGGAGGGGATAATGGATTAGTGGTACATCACGGAAGCTGCCAAGTGGCAAGAAAGAAAACGGACCGGAACGACTCCTGTGGCGGCGATGATGCCCTTGAGCTGCGCGACAGTGAAATTGGACACTCCAATGGCGCGGACCTAAAAGAGAAAGGCTCAATGAGGGGATGCAAAAAAACGGCATGGAACAGGTACATACCTTGGACTTGGGGAGAGCAATCAAGGCTTTCCAGGTGTCGACAAGGCTGGTTTCGGTGTCGATGGCAACCTCGCCCTCTTTGGTAGCGTGAGGGGGGTTGAGGCCGTTTCCGGGGGGGAAGGCGATGGGCCAATGAATAACTGCACAAAAATTGCATTAGCCCCTGTATCGATATATCAACAAACGCGTAGACTCACGGTAGAGATCGAGGTAGTCTGTGCCGATCTGGGCAAGGGTCTCATCAAGCTCCTTCTCAGCATACGCAGCTTGGTGAGCCGAGTTCCACAGCTTTGATGTTATGAATAGGTCCTCGCGCGTGACCACGGAGGGTATAACCTTCTTGAGGGCGGCACCGACCTCGTCCTGGTTCTGGTAGATTCTTGCGAGATCAAGGTGGCGGTAGCCGCTGCGAACAGCATACTCAACCTAACAGCGCCACAATCCTGTTAGATTTCGAGATCATCACGAGGGCAGGATGGCCGCGAAAAGACGTACCGCGTGCTCAACCTCCTTGGGCTTCGAGAGCCATGTTCCAAGGCCGATCTGGGGCAGCTTGGCGCCGGTAGAGAGAACAATGTGCTTTCCGAGAGACATTCTTTGGGTGGGAGATGCGGGGAAGGATGGGGGGTCCTGCAGCTATTCTAGGGCTTTATATCTTGGATGTGGGGAACGGAGCGCGGTCCGGGTTGGCGGTCCGAGCCGGAACCCATTGCGCTGACATCGCGCAATGCGGACACACGGACGCGTTCGTTCTCCCGACTTTTTGCAAGTAGCGCTCTTCATGGGCCCGCTGCGCCCCGGCGCATCCCCGGCGTGGCGCTCGTCTGCCGCAGCCCGCTAGAGCCCGCTCCGCCAGATCGGGTATGTCCTTTCGGCTCTCGAAGCAAATAAACCCGAGTGCCGAGGTGGCCAACTTCCAACTTTGCAAGTTGTTCTTTTCCTTCATCCTTCGCGCCACGCGGTCTCGGGTTTTGGTTCTAGCTCGGTCCACATATCACATTGGGTGGTAAAACTGAATGGACGAATGTTCGAGAACACCGGCTGCAGCCGGGAACACCTTTTCTATCACGTCCTTCGAATTCTTCTGCTCGCTCCAACGGATATGTGGCTGGCTTGCTCGACGCTGTTGGCTCAGGTTGGCTCTTGTCTCGGGCATCTTTTTACCCTTCGCAGTATCTGATGGCAATTTCTTGGACACACTAGTCGGCCATGGCCTCGGCCTTCCTTCAAAAGAACCCACCGAATTTGAAAAAAAAACCTGAAGAGACGTATTTCCTCCGTGACGTCTTTCAAAGGTTCCGACATGGTGTCTATGTATGTAAACCGACTGCATGCGAGAAGGGTCACTTCCTCCGGAAATTCGGTGAACCTGACCATGGTAATTGAGTCGTAGGGTCGAATGTCGAAAACAGGGTGACACCTCCTGCCAACCTCTTGCTCTCCTCGGCCTCTAGCATCGTCCCTGAATTGCTGTTATGAGAAGTCTGAGCTTTTTCACGAAGATGCGTGCTTTTGGGGTGCTCAAAATGTATTATGGACGGACTTGGACGGATCAGGTCTGCTTTGCTCATGTCACTATTTTCTTCGTCGACGTTTTTGCGGACCCGCTGGAAAGTACCTTGATGTCTCCCTAGTTTGCGAGATATATCCTGCGGGGCCATTTCCTTTCGCCACCTTCGCCGTTTTGACTTCTCGCAAGTAAGACTGGTCAGGAGTTTGGTGTTCACAGGGTCTCCGTTGGGTCTCCATGCATCACATTATGCGTTAAAGCATAACCCATTTCGAGAACTTACAACACCGGCCACGTACCCTCCGGCACTCAACAATTTACATGTTTAAGGGTGCTGAATGATCCGATATCTACGCAACTTCAAAGGAGGTTGTTTTGCTTCCAGCTGAGGTCTTCCACTCACGCTGTCTGGACAGCTACAGTGATCGCTTGGTGATCGCCGTACGGATCGAGCGACATGCTCACCGAGGATGTACTTAACACGAGTGGTGACTGAAGTGATACGTGAATTCAGAACACTGAAGAGTATGGAGGTCCCGTCCTCTGATTCAGTCGGGGATTAGTCCGAGATTCCTTATTTAACGCCGACCTTCGTCACAGCAAGCTGCGAAGCTAGCTATATAGTCACTTCTTATCTGGTTCGTAATTACATACAAGCTGTCAAATCCAAACATAGCTTGGCTCTTGATTTCGCTGTTCATTTCAAACGTGTAAGTCTGTACGTTGAGCATGTGATCAATGAGGACATGATGGGCTAGGAATGTGAGCGTATTTCCAAAAAAAAGGGCAAAGAGTTCTATTAAAGTCAAAACCCACAGAGTAAGTAAGTAATTTTACATGCAGCTTTGGTTCACATCTACTAGCTCGAGCTGATCCAGACGCGACGGACTTGCCTGTGAGAACAAGAAACAGCTAGACTATATTCTTACATAAGTACTTGCGATTTAGTATCTCAACCGACATCTTGAACTGGGAGATCGCAATTAAAGAACAGGGCCACAATGCGGTAACTTGACATCCCCATTGAGAGAGACTCTCAGGCCAGTCTTATGGACGCAAATCTTGTTAATCTGAGTGAAGGATAAGTGAAGGAACGTACTGTCAACGTTCATTGCGTTACTTTTGGGTATACAGATTACTCCAGAGCCCCGAGGCGGGAGCTATCTATTTTTGATCGGGGAAACAATATTTGCTTGCTAAATATATCACTGTGGCACCGCCAAGCTTGCCAAAACTTGGTGCCGTTCTTGCTTAAATACGCTCTAGGCTCACAATCCAAGTTCCACCATCCCCCATCTTCCCGCACTCGTCTAGAACGAACGCTGCACAATGCCTACCGGAACCCCTCTGAGCAAGGAATTGTACGAAGAATTGGGAGCTGCCTGCCGAGGGGAGGTTTATCAGCGCAACGCCGCCGGGTACGCGCATTTCGCCAGTTCTCCTCATATTTGGTGTTCAATACAGCTCTTAGCTTCGAGGACTACTCCACCATATTCAATGGGAACGTCGTTTGTCTATCCAAAGCAGTGGTCGTGCCGTTGGATGCTGAGGATGTCAGCAAGTAAGTGTTCAGTCTCAAGCTCATTTCAACCTGCAATTTTATTAATTTGATGTTTACAGGATCATCGTGTTCTGCAATAAGCATGGCCTGACCCCCTCTATCAAGGCCGGAGGGTACGGAACTGGCGGCTGGGCCATTGGCGGCGACATAATCATTGATCTCAGCAAGCTTGTCGAGGTCGACATCGAACCTCCGCATGCCGACGGTTCCTTCACGAGTCTCAAGGATATCGCGCCCGCCAACAGTAAAGGCAAGGGCGCCTCTGGTCCCATTGGCGCTAAAAGGCGTAGGCAGGACGATGCTGACCTTCGGCGATACAACCAGGCATCACAGGCGGTAGACACATTCTTGCGCGGTCCTGCCCCTGTGGCTTCTGCATCTGACGACGGCCCTTCTCCTCATGTGCGACGCCGAGTCGGTGAAGGCCCTTCCTCATCAGCTGGCACACCTGAAGCTACTTCGGTCCCAGCGACGCGCGAAATATCCATAGAGTCAGACATCTCCAGTTCTAATGCTTCTGAGACTACCAGCAGGGGCAGTTCACTCGTTGTCTCTGATCGTTCTACCGTCGCTACTAGCTCCCCTTCTTCTGTGAGCAATGGGAGCTCTCACCGTCCCACTGCCCACCCGCGTCATGCTGCGGATCCGTTCTCGTACCTCAACGGCAGAAATACCACTACTGCGCCTGCTGCTGCATCGGCTGCACCCCACGCTCCGGCTTCCGTACTTAGGTCCTGGGCTCCCGGTTCAGTGACTGTATCCGACGCGCAGGTTCCCGCTCCTCCGCAGATGGCGATCGCGGAACCCATCTATCCACATGCTTTCGTGACATTCGGAGCTGGTATGAGGCAGAAGGAGATCGACACCTACACTGCGCGACACAAACTTCCGGCAAGGTATACTAGCGGCAGTGGCGAGGGGATTCCATATCACGTCCCTTTGTGAGAACAACCGTTGTTTCGATCGCTCTCTCCATCGACGCTAATGTCTGTTATGTGAACAGTTCGGCCCATCCTGTAGGCTCATCCATCATGCTTCTTGGAGGTTTTGGCTTTTTGAGCCGCATGCGTGGATTAAGCATCGACAATCTCGTGGAGGTCGAGATGGTTCTCGCCGATGGCCGAATTGTCATCGTTAACGAAAATGAGCACCCCGGTAGGTCCGAGTTCACGCGATGGCTTCATTTGGCACCACTCATGTCGAGTATCAGATCTCTGGTGGGCTCTTCGAGGTGCCGGAACAGTTCTCGGAGTTGCCACACGATACAAGGCGAAGGCTTTCCCAGTGCCCGTCGTCTTCGCTGGCAATCTCATCTAGTGGGTGTCCATTCAATCTTCCGTGGGGCCCGTTGTCTAATGATTTCTATTATAGCCGCTTCAATCGAGCTACTGCTCCGTCTCTCATTAAACACTTCCGCGACTGCGTGAAAGGCGCACCCCGTGAGCTTTACGCCAATGTGCTGCTTACTGCTGGCCCGGCCGGAAAGGACTCACTTGTGGTCGTTCAAATGTGCTACGTTGGAACTCGGGAGAAGGGGCAGGAGTATCTTGCTGCCATCTCTTCGTGGACTGGAGAACGCTGTCTCTTGAATGAAGTTGACGAGAAGAGCTTCCTCCACCAGCAGGACAGTGTCGCACAGGTTCTCCGTGGAAAAGGTATTGTCCACCTTCTTCGCATGCGTTCTGATCTTGATCGAATTTTCCAAACAGCTGGAAGGCAGTGGTTCATTCGATCGGCTTTGATCACCTCGCTCCCCGACGATCTCATCAACGAAACTGTCCTGCAATTTACCGATACACCTGTTGGATGCAGTGAGCTGATTGTCCAATTGTAGATATCCTTGTCTCACAAAATCTAGCTTGGCTGTTCGAAATTGCTGGCGGTGCTATCGCCGATTACGAGGACAACTGTGTTCCGAAGTCCCAGCGTGAGGCGCCGTTCACCATTGCCGCCCTGCACCAGTGGGAGATGGACTTCGATGACGATCGTTGCGTTGATTCCGCGGAGGAAGTAAGTATCAATTTGCCTTCCCTCCAAAGACCTTCTGTTGACCGGCGATCGGCATCTCTTTTTCAGTGGATCGCCGGAACATTGAAGCCAGTGCACCAGGGTGGACCCTTCCCAAGCGTCAGTTCTTTTCGATTTCTACCTCCGATCACACAGCTTATCAAGAGAATTTAGTTCCTCGGCCGCCACGAGCCCCCCGAGCGCACCAAGTCGTCTTTCGGCGCTAACTGGGACAGGTTGGCCGAAATCAAAAAATTCTACGACCCAGGCAATTTGTTCAAGAGCACCTTCTGGCCTCTGAATGCTGAAGGGGAAACTGTCGAGGCGCACACCCACGAGCCGCCTACTCCTCCGCCTTTCCACTCTCAGCACTCGGCCTGATCTTTGTTTTATTTGTAGTATCCATCCACCTACACTGGGGACACTTGGACGTTTGATATATTCTTCGCTGTACATACTTATGCCAATCTCCCCTGATGTAATGTTTTCCACCGACAAATGTGTACTGTCTATCCATAATCCATGCAGATGCAATTTTCGACATACTCCTTCAAGCCGATCGATCACTGTAACTCAAATTGGACGACAGCTTTTTTGTACAAGAAACATGTATGAGATGTAGGTATCTGTATCCGTATGCATGCAAGAGTGTATCAGTAGATGGTAGAACGATGATAATAAGAGATTACAAGTGCAGAGAGAGAGACCAAGTAGTAGTGAGTACAGCAGCAACAGTTAATTAAAAGACATGACAGGAACGGAGGCAAAACCAAGAACAAAAAAGAATCAACGATGAGATCAGAGCATATCAGATCGGGGCCGGGATACCTTCTACAGAGAGAGACAATAGAAAAGGAGAGGAACAATCTTCGGAGAAGACAATAAAAGAGAGAGTAACGGACGGGGCACACCAGCCCTCTACTTCCACCCTCAACCAGAACCAAACAGGCCATCCACAGGCTCCAAAAAGCTCGCCAATGCCCACCCCACGTCACCAGTCCCATCGCGGCAGAGCAGCAAGCAGTCCTCACCATCATCGACATACAGCGGAAGCTTTGGATGCTGGCTTGGATGCCCGGTCTCCTGGAGGACCTCGAGCAAATCATCCACCACGAGCGTGAAGAACGGGAAGCTGAAGTACGATATAGACGCGGGCGGCTTGCAGGGGTGCATAACTTTGCATGTATACTTCGCGCGCCTCGTCGCCCAGCTGTCGCGATGTGAGCGCGGGTGCTGTTGTTGTTCTTGATGGTAATGCTGGCTCTGGGTTGGCGGCGACGCCGGTGCGTCGTAATCCTCAAAGAAGGCCTTCTGGCTACCCGGCGCCGACTTGGACACGGACCGCTGCCTGCTGGATATGGATTCAGTGTAGCGGCGGAGGCTTGGTTGGCGCGCCGTACGACCTCGGTCGTCATCAGGATCGTCGTTGACGAGCGTTTTCGACGACGCGGAGCTGCGGTGCGAGATGCTGCGCTCCGGCGTAGTCGCCGCTGGGAGGGGCATGCTTTTCGTGCGGGGGAGGGGTGACATCTGCCCTTGTTCTTGTGGCTGTCGCTGCGACTCCCTCCCAGGCGACTTGTGCCTCGGCTGGAGGTTCGACACAAAGTCCATAAACCCATCCCCGCCTTTCTTCTTCTGCAGCGTCGCCGGCTTCACTGTCGACGCCGAGCTCGGGAAACTATCATTGGACAACTTCCGATTGACATTGCTGCTGCCATGGCCCGATAGGCCCCCCAATGACGTCGTCGACGACATTGGCGGCGATGCATCGCTCTGGCCCCTTGGCCGCCCAACACGAGGCGTCAGTGCATGCGGCGACGACACCATCATATGCGCCGGCTCCAGCGCCGCCAGCACACTCGTCACAGTCGAGTTCCTGCGGAACCCGGGGTCTCGCGCGTCGAGAGCAGGTGACGTCTGGATGGAGGGCGTGTACTTCGGTGGCGGGGGCTCCCTGTACAGCTTCTTCTCCTGCGTGACATTAAGCGCGGCCATCACGTCGACGACGTCTACCCAGCGTGCGTGCCACACCGCGACGGTCTCCTCGCTGCCTGCGTTCATCTCGCCTTCGACGCGCAGCATCTCCCATAGATCTGCCCAGCGGTCGCGGGTGTCGGCCCAGAAGGTGGCCTGGATTTGGGCAAGGCGGAGCACGAATCCCGCGAGGCCACGGTGAAGCAGCTTTAGGTAAGTCGGGAGCTCGGATGCGAGCTGGCCGCGGAGAGCGAGATAGTTAGTGGAGGCCGCGAGGAGTGCGGGGGGCGGACGGTTCTTCTGGGAGACATTCATCGTGAGGAGATGGAAGTGGAATGGT
Source organism: Asterophora parasitica (assembly GCA_018282005.1). Classification (NCBI taxonomy): domain Eukaryota; kingdom Fungi; phylum Basidiomycota; class Agaricomycetes; order Agaricales; family Lyophyllaceae; genus Asterophora; species Asterophora parasitica. The sequence goes on from JABCKV010000206.1 coordinate 8,456, forward strand.
TCTTGTTCATTCATAGAGGCAAGGAGCTTGAGGGGCTGGTTCATTGTGGTGAGAAGGTGTGCGATCTCCCGAAGGAGGCGCTCATTGACATCGGCCTCGAGTTGGTGGCACAACGGGATAAGCTGGGCCTCGACTACTCCCATGAAAGCGTCGAACGCCTCGCTTCCTTGTTCTGGCGACAGCCCGATCACCTTCCCGAAGCTCGCCGCCCATGTCCTCAGTGCGAGCACGACATTCGTCATCATCCGCGCCCAATCAACGACGTTCCTCGCGAACTGCTGTGCGAACACATCAATGCGCTTGAGCTCTTCCTGCATTGCAGCCACCTGCGCTGCCTCCCCATTCGCATCCCTCTCCGCAGCCCCAGCCTTCCCATGCCTCAACGACTTCATTTTCGTCAGGTTCACCGACGCCGCGACGCCAACATTCACCGGCTTCTTTTTCGCGGTAAGAACCTCCTTGACGACCTCCGCCCGTCTCCGGCCCTCATTCACGTTCCTCGCGACCTCCTCCATCCGCGTGCGCGCAAGCCGGAGGTTCTCCTTGTCTGTGTGCGTGTCGGGCGTCTCGTCAATGATGGCGGCGAGAAGTAGCGGGTACTTGAGCAGCCGCTGCACAGGCTTGATGAGCAGTGACGCGAGGTCCCATGCGTGCGATAGGCTTGATGCGACGGTCTGTGTCTGCTTGAGGTATGCAGCGAGCGCGGGCGTCTGGGGGAGAGCTTGTAGGTGTGCGAGCGCGCCTGGGTGTCGGTTGATGTAGTACTTGTATGGTTTTTCCATTTCAGGAACCTGTACACAGGGTATTAGAGATTATGACGAGGTGACAAGGAAGAATGAGCTCACAATTTCAAGAAAGAGGGCACCAACGTGGTCCTCGCCCTCTCCTCCTTCTACATGCGCCCCCAGTGCCTCTTCGAGTCCATCACAGAACTGATCGGAGAACATGGCGAGTTCAGCGATATTGCTAAATATCGTGCGTGTATCCTCCTGGGTCATAGGCGGACCTAATGACGCTGATGATGAGTCTGAGGACATAGATAGCGTGCGTGATGATGATGATGAGGAGGACAGGGGCGGAGGTGTCGACGGGGAGATGAAGTTTAAAGGAACGTGATAGCCTACACACGAAATCAATCATCGAGGAGCCGAAGAAAGCCACAACACACACCTAATGCCAGCGGAATGTGCACCTCCCGCATCAGCGCTAAATCAGACGCATAGGCTCGTTCAGAAGAAAGCAATTCATGCAACGCATGCTGTCGTTTTGTCATGGGCGGCGCCAGTGAAGATGAGGACGATGACGTTGTCGCCTCGTCCTCCAGTGACAAAATAGGAGATTCCGGGCGAGGCGGGAGGCTCTTTCGTATTGGTTTGTCGCCAGTGTTGTGAGAGTCGTCTATGCTGAGGCTAGGGTGCGTTGGAAAACTACGATGACGCATTTGAAATGTGGTGGGGACCAGCTCCTCGACTATGATGGCAGCGTAGTCCTCGATGTCGAGTGGTGGGGGTGTCGTGGGCCTGCGGAACCGCTGGTGCCTGGACGTGGACGCGGCAGGGGCACTCATGGTGGAACTCCCGCTGATAGATCGGGAGATGGGGCGGAGTGGGGAGCGGACGGGTATGGGCGGCGAGATGGGCACCGGTGAGTCGACCTTCTCCTGGAAGTCGAATGGAAATGAAGAAGGGGGATTGGCCATGCCCATGCGGCGAGACCGAATGCCGTCGTCTGAGGTATCTATTGCTTCCGTAGGCGACATCGTGTAGAGGCTTCGATGAAGTCTGGGCCGTATGTAGCTCTAAAAGCCCGCAAAGTTTCCAGTTTCGCCTGGCAGCCAAGCTCTAGCCCTGGACGTCAATGCCGAGATAATTACGACCAACAAGTGATGGAACTTACTGTGGGGGTTTCCAGGTCGTTGTTCGTGTCGCACTGGGCCTGGCCGTCGATGGTCAAGCTTTGGGTAAATTCTGGCTTTCAAAAGCCGCAGAAGTTCCGAGCGGAAAAAGGACCTGCCCCTGGAAATCAGTCAAGAGAACAAGGCCAAAATAGATCAAAGGAACTGACCAAAATTCCTCGAATGTAGCTACGAGAGCTGTTGGGCGCCGTGAAGGCCCCTGTTCGTCGTCGTTCAACCACGTGCGGACCGGATCGATCAACGCGAGTCCACGCGCTCGCTAAGCTTTGCGCAATATTGCTCTACAATTGACCAGAGATACCAGAGATATGCCGTCGCTTTGTGCTAGCAAAGAGCAGCAGCAGAATGGGTGACGGGAGGAAACAGGAATGCGGATGTTTATCTGGTGAGTCTCAAATTAACGTCGATCGTATACAAGTCTGGGTCATGTGTTCATCTTCTTCTTCTCCTCCTCCCCCATGCGTCGTCCATCCACTGGCCTCGGACTCCGTCTTCCCCTCCTTCATTACACTCCAGCGTAGAACTCTTTCGTCCTGTTCCTCTTCCTGTATTTTTGACTTGCCTTCCAGCGTCCAGGCAAGTTAATCGCTGCCCGCTGTTCCCCCACGCTTTCTCCGTATAGATCAGGTGGGGTAACTGACAGTGGGCGATCTCCCCATGCGGATTTCCACATGAAATATCCCGGAGGCCCATCTAAACCGAGCGTAGATTGCGACAGCGTCGTGTGGAAGCGCATCTTATTATTACTCTTTTCCTGCGTGCTTGAAGTTCGAGCTGACGTCCATCGGTCTCCCCGGTCAACTTGCGTCTTCAGCCCACATGCATCCGCCAAGAGAATAAATATAATATACTCTACACTTCCGAGATATAATAATCTTAACACTCACGCAAGTTCCTCCATGACACTTGCATAGCTCTCCTCCGAATTGAGCTTCCTCTCGTACGCCCGCCGCCCCTCGTGCATGGTCATGCTGAGTGCAGCCAGGGAGAGAAGCACGCTCAGGTCGCTCAGACTCAATGCTGCCGTCTGGAAGATGCGTTGCATGAAAGGCACGTACACCAATGCGAGCTGCGTCACTGCTGACACCGATACTGTCCCCACCAGCATCTTGTTCTGTGTGAGCCCACACCCCAACCCGCGGCTCTGTACCGCGGATACAAGGTCTAGGAAGACGAAGCATGTGAATGTCTATGGGGAAGAGGATCAGTCATCAATCCAGATAAGGAGAATAGATAGCCCCAACGCCGCGAAAGGCGGGGGCGGTGCTGGGCGCACAAATAAATGGTGAAAAAACTGACCATCGTTTGTTCCCTGCGGGACATTTTATCATCCTCCAGCGCAAACACATACACGAACAGGGTACCGAGGACGATGATGGTCGCGGAAAACAGGACGCGGAGGAGCAGACGGCGCGTGATGATCGACGCGTTCTTCTTGCGCGGTGGGCGGCGCATGATGGCTGGGTCCACTGGATCCACGCCTAGACTTTGACTTGGAGGGCCTGGAGGGGTTCAAGAGAAAGAAAGAGATATTTAGAATTAAAGGATAAGATTTGCTTTAATGAAAGGCCCGAACCGTCCATAAGGATGTTGATGAACAGGATCTGCATGGCATTGAGGGGGTTCGCGAGTCCGAGCATGGTGCTGAGTGTGATCAGGGTCAACGCGGCCGCGGCAGTGCTCAGCTGGAACGACAGGAAATTCTGGATGTTGTGGAAGATGGATTTGCCTGTCCGAGGAGGAAGAGAGGAAGCAGATGGGGTGCGAAGGAAGTTAGGCTATATAGGCTTGGGCTGGAGAAGGAACACAAGACGCACCTTCTTCGATAGCAGGAAGGATGGTGCTGAAGTTATCATCAACAAGAATTACATCTGCAGCTTCCTTCGCGACATCCGTGCCGCTCTTTCCCATCGACACACCGATATCGGCCATCTTGAGTGCAGGCGCATCGTTCACTAGAAGCACCAAATAGTCAGTCTACGTTCGTATGTAGTGAATTCCGTATGGGACGTACCTCCATCACCGGTCATAGCCACTACCTGCCCCCTCGACTGGAATGCTTCGACAATCGCCATCTTATGCCTCGGCGTCGTCCGCGCAAACACACTAACGCTCCCCACGCGCTCCTTCAACTGCGCTTTCGTCATCTGATCAATCGCCTTCCCCGTCAAACAATACTCGCTCGAGCCCCCTATCCCATTCGCATTCCCATTAACCAGCCCCCTACTCCCACCCCTCCCAACCCTAAGTCCAAGCTCCCGCGCAATCGAAAGCGCAGTCTGCTCCGAATCCCCAGTGATCATAACAACCTGCACCCCACCGCCCTGCAGAAGCGCAATCGAGTCCGCCACGCCCTTCCGCGGCGGGTCCAGCATCGCCTGGAAGCCCACAAACACCAAATTCGTCTTCTCCGACGCGCCATTGGGATTTCCACTAGGCGACGCCGTCCGTGAGGTGCTCGCGCTCCTTGACGGGGGGCGCTCGGGCGCGTCGATGGATCCAAAGCCATACGCCATAGCAAGCACGCGGAGGCCGCGCCCGGCAGTTGCCTGTGCCTTGGTGATGATGACGTTCCGTGTGTTGGCATCGAGCGTGGGGGTGGACTCGTCCGACACGTAATAGAATTTACAGCGCTCGAGAATGGCTTCAATAGAGCCCTTGATATAGTACATTTCCCGCGCGGGGGTGGGCGAAGACACGTCGGAGGAGGAACGGTGGATGCCAGAGACGGCCATGTATTTGTTTTCCGAGTTGAAGGGACGCTCGTAGAGGCGCTCGAACGTTGGTCGACGATCGGGTACTCCGAAGATATCCAGGACATTGAGAAGAGCGACATCTGTTGACTGCCCGTCAAACACGCCATCCTCGTTTCGTTGTAGAGACGCATTATTGCATAGCGCGCCAATTTCAACGGTTTTCCTCAAGGCTGGTGAGATGCGTCCTGTGTAGGGTGCTGTCGAGCTAGGGTCTAGTCGGATCGTCTCGTCAACCGTATAAGCCTCCGTCACAGTCTGGTCGTTCTTCGTCAAAGTTCCTGAATTGTTCATGAGCAACAGTTACTGAGAGTGCACGTAGGAACACACCAGTCTTGTCAGAACATATCACTGACACCGAACCCAGTGATTCGACGGAGTGCAACTTCTTGACAATTGCCTTCCGCTTCGCCATGCGTAATACACCCAGCGCAAGTGTCACAGTAGTAACGATGGGGAGACCCTCAGGAATGGCAGCAACGGCCAACGACACTATCAGTCAAGATTGACAAAATGATTGAGCGTGTAGTCAAATGGATGTTTTGGGATGACATACCTCCGATCGTGAACATCTCCAGCCATGATCGCTGTTGAATGACACCAATCAAGACGATCACACCAATGACGCCAAAAGACAGGAAGGAGAGCTTCTGTGCCAGTTCGTCCATGTTGAGCTGCAGCGGCGTGCGCTTTTCTTCGACCTATTGGGAGATGTCAATATGCAAACACATGCACCAGGTACAGCCCTACGTACATCCTGCATCATAGAGAAAATGACACCAAATTCTGTAGCAGTGCCTGTCGCGATAACGACTCCACTCCCTCGGCCTATCCAGTGCGTCAAGCTCAGGTTGAAAGCGGACGAGAAGAGTCCGACATACCGTTTCTCACAAGGGTACCCATGTACGCGATACACGTCCGGTCCGCGAGTGCTACCGCCTCTCCTGTTTGCATGTTGTCCAATCGACACGTCTCGTCGCTCTTCCTCCGCGCCTCGGTCTCACCCGTCAAGCTGCTCTCGTCTATCTCTAGGTCTATGGAGGAAACGATGCGGATGTCGGCGGGTATGCGGTCGCCAGTGGAGAAAGTCACGATGTCTCCGGGGACGAGCTCATTCGCAAGGACATGTATTGATGAGCCGTCTCTGATTAACGGTAATAAACATGAGCCTCGTCGCTTTCCCGCGAAAGCGGAATACGTACCGCAGCACATGGCAGTGATGAGGGACCAGCTTGTTCAATGCCTCCAGACTTTTCTCTGAGCGCCTTTCTTGGACAAACCCGACTGGCAGCAGTCAGTACGTCGGCAAGGCTGGCAATTTTGTATGGAGTTCGATGCTCACCGGTCAAAACGATGAGCACGGCCACTGTAATGCTAACCGCGTCGTCCACATTTCCCATGATGGCGCTAATCGCGGCACTGCCGCACAACAGAAGGATTAGCGGCGATTCGTATATTGTCTTGGCGAACTTTAATAGTACAGGTTCCGGACTTGACACGGAGAATTCGTTGTAGCCGTGGGTTGCGAGTAGGCGAGGAATATCCGACATTAGGAGGCCACGCTCTGCGGAGGTGCGGAAGTGCGCAATGGTATCCTGTGGGACAAGGAGCGGTCAGTATGAAAATGGTGGAAAGCCAGATCAAACGCACTTCTGCGGAAGTGTGAGCGAACTGGGCAGAGGCGGTAGTAGACGAGGGTTCTCTCTGCGGTGACGCTCGCCCAGCCTCTATCATAGTATATTCGTGTTCTGGCCGTTGCCCGGTGATGGCGCCCACGGCTCGCGACCATAAACTGTGTGCCTCCACATTGACCGCGTGCGCTAGGATCGCCGGCGACGCCAACGCTGCCGACACTTCATTGGGGTGTCTCCGGAGCGTTGTACTGTACGCAAAGTGGGAACCCGCATCAGGAGTCGGCCGTAGTCGCCCATCAGCAGAGAGCAACGGAAAGTACGCGGACGCCGGGGGTGACGGACTCCTATTGTAGTTCTGCCGGTGTGCTGCAGAGGAAGAAGAGGCCACAGAGCTCAGAGGTATCGCGGTCGCTATCCGCTTTTTGCGTTCGCCCATTCCAGATAGAGTCGTTCGCGGAGGCATATTGAAGCAGAGGTTCGAGACGTCGCCTAGAGAATGATAGAATAAATTACTGGCTGGGAAGTGTACTTTTCATGCAGTTGACGGGCTTTGTCCAGTGTGGCGCGCGTGAAGATAGTTTTGGAGAGAGAGACTCAGAAGAGATCCACGTCGGACACGTCTGGTGTTTGCGCACAGCCTCATATCCAAATACTAAACTGGGTCTGCACCGCTTTTTGTTTCCATCAGGTCCATGATCATGATGTCAATGAAACGCTGTGGATGTTCCGGTTCCGGAGCCAGAAGAAAACTAAAAATGAAAGCAGGAACTCGGTAACAATCAGAAAACTTGGGGACATGAAATAAATAAATAAAAAATAAAGCCCAAAAATTTGCTTCAATCCATCCACACTCTGCTCCAGCGTAGCTTGTTGAGCGAGCTGAGGCTGTAGGAACCTTGAAACTTGTAATTTCTACAGGCCTAGCAGGAATTCGGAGCTTGATATTTCCCCTGTGGCAGCAATTTTAGATGTATTTTTGACATCTTTCCAATGTTCGTCTTCTATAGGCTTGCTACATTTAACTATGCACAGACTCAATATTGTCAAGCATTTAAACCTCAGAGCCATTCTTGTGGTCAAATTGAGTGCCTGTGCTGCTTCACCTGAGGCAAAGAGTTGAATTTTTGGATGCTTCAAAGTATGGAGACATGCACCAGCACTTGGAAAGCACACCATGATTCATTCATTATCAGCCATTTATTAAGAGTATCTATCTCATGGTCATATTGCCAGAATGTGCACTGTACTCATTTTATAAATGCTGCCAAGGGTTTAGGTAGTCAGAAACTTGTTAACATTCAACCTGAGCCTGGAAAATTGGTCATATCTACCAGGTAAACATGACATGGTAACAGAAACCTAGCTAGATAGCTGTCCAGTGAGTCTACTCTCTAGAATAATGTTCCAATAATGACCTGGGAGGAGAGCGCCAAAAGTTCACAAAAGTGGACACACCCGGAATTGAACCGGGGACCGCCCGCAGACATTGCAAATGCTAAGCGGGCGTGATAACCAACTACACCATGTGCCCTACCGATGTGTGCATGCCGGCAGGTTAACATAGGGTCGACTTGGAGAAAATATAAACACTGTACCGAACTCCAAATGCTTTAGGGCCTGCTCTGCAACCGGGTGATAGAAGGTGAGTGAACAAGCAAACGACGCCGAAGCGGGGATACGCCGGGTGATTAGGTAAGTTGTGACACAGTTGGTCAAAATGTCCAGCAAAGGCCTTTCACCGGCTTTTTCGTTATCACCCGGTTGCAGAACAGGCCCTTAAATTAATGACCTGACGTCAGGCTTACCATGTGAAGCATTACTATTTATGCGCCACAGTCTGCATTGCATGAAAATGTACTGGGTAATTGTCAATCGCACTCCGGCCGCTGCCACCGACGAAACAGATCTTCTAGGCCTGCTCATCTCCCTCCTTTCGTACGCCAGCCCTCTTATGAAAAGGGCGATAGCCGATGTACGGCACGGATGCCTTGTGGCTTCCGATCAGCGCCTTCTCCAACAGTTGAGAATCCGTTCACCCACCATTCAGACCCCAACACGACGCTTTTTGATGGAACCAATGCCCCCAGATGAGATTATTGTCGAGCACTCGAGGGATTTTGACGTGAAGTTTGTGGATGTTTGCCGTGCAGCACGTTACTCTGGACTGCAGGTATCCCCCGACTTAACGTTCGGCGTATGTCATACTGAAACGATTTCATTTAGCTCGAATGTGGCGCGTGAAGTTTAGCATTGCAAAAGACTCGGGGGTCTGGCAATTGGACTTTTCCCTCCTCGAACATAGCGCCCCTGCGTGGATAGACTCCAGTTTCACTATTTTCAACTACTCGAAGTCACACGTTACTCCTCCAGACGCCTCCCCGAGTTCAGAGTCCATCAAATCACAACCAGGGAAGGATCTTGTCATCCTTTTCCTGTTGTAAGACACACTCAAAGATCAGCCCCGCCGCGGAATTGGCATGTATCTCGACCTTACTGGTTAGGGAAAAATGCTCCAACATGCGTGAGTTGCCCTTTTTTCTTCGCAAAGCAATAACTCACGCAACAGTGCGTCCACGTACACTGCTCCTGAAGGTACGCTCCTGCAGGTTCGTCTTGCTGGACCACCCTCTGCGGAGGAATCACGATAAATACAACTGGGTAGCGGATGGGGCCGCAACCGCCACAGGGCGAGGGGATCTTTGACGTTCTTCGCTCCTTCTCGACCGGGTAGGTTTTAGTCGAGCTCTTTATACCACGATCGAAGAGGAGCCACAGATAGCGGATCCAAAGACATATTGGGATTGAGATCGATGTTGTAATCGAGGAGGAGAATTAGAGATGATCGAGATGCTATCACAAACTGCCTGAGCGCAGCGTTCCTAAAGGTCTTCCGCATAGGGCGCATTTGACGGTGGCGCGGAAAGCGGTAGAGACACGGGGCCGGCGGACCAATCAAGGAGTTACTCATGATCACTGGATGCACGAAGTCTCGAGAGCGATAAAATTCAGTTCCTCGTGGCTAGCCTCCCAGAGCATATGTGGTGTAGAGTAGATCTAGCACTACTTTCGACCCAGCAGCGAGCGATAAACTTCACGAGGGAAAGTTATTCTAACGGCGTGGGGGCGTAGTAATTTTTAGACTGCACTTTCTGCAGTGATGAGTCCTATAAGTGTCGGATGTAGGTCGACGCGGACACCTTCTATAACTGAGAAATCAGCATCATGAAGGGAAAAAGGCAAAGCAAACATACGTTTGCTGCGATATAAGTGCGCTGTGAGGTTACGACGACTTGGACGCTCCAGTGCCTGCGATGGTCATTCTCGCCACTTGTCCCTCGGCGTCCTCGATCTCGACTTCGATGTCCTGGGGGACACCGATCTCATCGTCGCCGACGTCTTCAACATCGCCGTTTCCCTTTTCCGCATCCTCCGCGTCGAGGTTCATCACTTTCACCAGCCAAGTTGCACCTTCGTCCCACTCCGCAAGTTCGGCTTCACCCAGTGGCGTATGCCCCGCAGTGTTTTTAATGTCGATTAGGTCAATTCCGGGGCCATCGGGATACTCGACCAGTTTTTGGACGACCGAGAGATGTCTGTTGAGCGCCGCCCAATGCAGGGGCGTCGATTTTGCGCTATTCTGCGCGGCCAGTAGCGTCGGTGGTACCAAAGGGAGGAGATATTCCAGCACGTCTGTGGGAGAGCTATCAGAAATCAGATCTGTGCTGATCCAGCGAAACCCTCTTTACGAAAGTGATAGATACCTAGGTGTCCATTGCCACACACCATGTGCAGAACAGAGTTGTCGTTTTCATCGCGTATCTCAGCGAGAGGCTCCGCTCCAAACTTGGATACGAACTCGCGGATGTCTTCGAGGTCGCCGTACCTGCCTGCGAGGAGAATTTCGTCTTTATCTTCGTCGGTGAGCGCCATCAATAGTTCTGGTCCGAGTGCGACAAGACTTGGGGTTGCCCCCGAACCGGCTCAGGCGCACGTGAAGTAATTGCAAAAAAGATCTGATCAAAAGCACCACGCGTCCGTTTTGCCTCTTGCGATCATATGGCTCTGCTGTCAACAAGTCTCCTTGGGTCCTTCTTTCACGACAGCCAGGTTCTCAACAGGAACATATGTGGACCCAGTCCATAGTATTGTCGATTTTTCCTGGGTCTCCTGGGCTCATTTTTCAATACCCAAAGCGTTTAGTACTAAGCTCGATGGACCTTACTCCGTGAGACATTTGTTTTCTCAACTGCGCCGAGTTGCCTCCGTCGAGTTGCGGTAACCGATCTCCCTCCCATCAAATCCCGATTCCCTTGGGACATGGGTGTGGGATCAAATGCCCTATGTCATGTGCAGGCGCTGTTACAGTATATACATCTGCGATAACTTCACTGATTTGCCCCCATTCTCAAAGCAACAAGTGACTGGTGCCGTTGTGAACCTTGATACGTCTCCGGTATAAGGCCCCGCTCGCAGGCTCGAGTCTCGTCCCCCACCAGGTCATTTCCAGTCTCTGAGCCATGTCCCATACCTCTCCCGCTAGCCTGTTGGTGTGGGCTGTGATAAGCTGTCTGGTGAGTACTTGTGACGCCTCCAGGGGTTTCCGGGCACCTATTTATTTGATTCAATAGTTGGGAGTTTTCCTCCTCTTCCATTTGTGGTCATTCGATAGATTCAAATGCCTGAAGTAAGCCAGCATCGTGCCAGCATCATAGATCATTCGTTCAAACTGTTGTGCAGATGGAACAGCGGCCCATCGTCGGGGGCCTTTAAACGGGTTATGACGGTGCGTTTGGCAGAAACTAAGATTTCTCTGTAACAAGGCTCACGATTGCATACGATTTCAGTATACATATCTATTAACGGTCCCGTTAATAGCATCGTACGCCATCGGTTTCACAGTGATCAAGTACTACGAGGGATTCATTTCTCATCCGGTCCTTGGAAGTGCGTGGTTTGTTCCACCTTGTGTCCTTCACTAATATCAGCGCACCAGTCATTCCCAAGCCGTATCAGCTATGGGGGCCCGTCGCTTCAAATGCTATCTTCCCGTTGATGCTTATGTTCTCTGTTGGATGGAGCTTTGAAATGTACGTCGTTCACGTCAACGTCGGTCATCACTTGTGGCTCATAGGATTCTTTGCAGGGTGACCCACTTGGAAGGTTAGCGCGACGGACGAATCGCTGTCGAATCCTGTCAACTAATATTGGCCATTCAGAGCTTTGCTTCTGGCTTTTCCTCGTAAATGCGGGGTCAGCGCAAAAAGATTGGTTTCACAGCATGTACTTCAAGACATGGGTTGTGGGGTCGGCGATCGCTGTTATCTACATGCCGCTGGTCACTATCTTCACGCGAAGCGATCCTCTGAAGGTCAGTCGGACTGTTTATATCCACTTCACCCCTTTAACGTTGCATGTGCTACAGTCGGAAGCATACACATTTTTGGCGGGCAGCCTGGGAAGCCTTTCTTTGACCCTTTGGTTTACGCCGATCCTGTGAGTCCCAAATTGTGCATCGCTAAAGAGGTGATTCCCAAGCTGATTGCTCTGCCGTTAGATGGACGTTTCCCAGCTTTTTGCGCAACCTGGTTGGTCTACGATCGTTTGCCGTCGGACGAACTGATGTGCTAATTCTATCATCACGACCACCAGAAAACTGAAGGCGTCGACATCAGCCCCATCGTCCGTCTGACGAAATTCTCCGAGTTGAACGTGTGTTTTTCGTCCTTTCTCGCGTCATATCTCTGGGCTGATGTCGGTTGCGAACACAGATGATCCGCGTTGTTTTCCGTTTCCTGTTCACGGTGCCTCTTCTGATTCTCGGTATCGACGGAGTGAGGCACCATCACCACATCAATGAGAGTATGCTCTGGACGGGTCAGTTATCCGCGACTATTTCGATGTGACAATTACTCACTCGCAATGCAGACTTCCTTGCTGTTCTCGCAGGATTCGGCTGTTCGATATCTTCAGGTATCACGCTCGTGGTGAGTATACATTACACTGTAAATCCTTGTTCTCTGTTTCTAATGAGATCCAACTCAGATTTTCTTCCCTCGCTCAATCGAGGGCGAAATTGCAGCGCGCGATGCGTCCAAGGAGCGGAAGCGCACGCGATCGCGAGGTCACACTGCGAGCAGCATTTTCGAATCCAGCGAGTTTAATCGCACAGCCATGACTCAGTCGCTTCAATACTCGAATTATGGTGGTGGAGTGTCAGGGACGACATACCTGTTGACGTCCTCTCCCGTTAAAAATACCTTCCAACTTGAACAGGAAAGCCACGATGGTCATTTTGACGGTCCAGGACGCCCACCTCCGACTCTCGCCGGAGACAAATACTGGGCGGAGGAGGAGCGAGACTCTCTGCCCAGATTGCCTCCAATTCGGCCAAACAGGAGAAGGGGGCAAGATGTCGAGCTCGGTGGGATGGATCTCATGACGGAGGATAATTTGTCAAAACACAATGTGAGGCCGTCGAACGTGAACCATATGGTACACAATTTTACCTCCCCAATCGGTGCGTTTCGCTTCCAATCATTTCAGTATAATCTTCTGACCTGTATCCGTGCAGATCTTGCATATGCAAGTGCACAGCAGCATCACCCCAAGCTGACGTTAAACCGCCACTGACCACTGGACTTCAAGATTTTTTCAAGTTCTTTCCCGACGTGAAGGAAACGTCATCAACACTCAGCAAGGACATTAAATGCGGGTCCTATTTCACCACAGCATACCCTGCCACTGTACTTTACTTTTACGCCATGTACAGACCACTGATGTTGTACACAAGCTTGTTTTTATAAATAAACCCAGTTATAATTAGACCACAAGCGCTCGTCCGCGGCTTTTGGGAGGCTCATACTTAAAACTTGAGTTACAACTAACACTCATGTCCGCTGTGACTATGCTTTCTCCGGTGAGTCTATCCGTGGTCATATCCGTGAAGCTTGACGTATAAGCTTTTGCGTCCCTTGACCGGTTTCCAACGAACAGTTGAGCAATACCAAGCCGGAGTCTGACGATCGCAAACACCAGTCACAAGCTCGCCGAAAGAAGCATGAAGAAACATACAAGATGACCATCCTGTGAGCATTTATACAGATATAATTAGCACGCTGAAGCAGTCCTGACAGCCCTTCAGGTGGTTCCACCATGCAGTCCAACTCCAAATGGAGCTCGAGGTGGCTACCGCAAACCTCGACCGCTGGAAAATAAATCAGCTATCCGCTCAATATGAACGCTCAGGTCCTGCTACACGGAAAATCCTGGACAACCAGCGACTGCGCTTTAGCCAAACTGTGACGCAGATCCGTGAAAGCTTGGCATTTGCTCTCGACACACTCTCTGCTCTACCGAACTTCGCTGAACGCGCAAAGGCGCTATCTGACAAAGTCAAAGAACTGGAGCTCGTTCGTTACAACTCGGAAATGCAACTCTGGATACGCTCCATGGAGGCCCTGCATCTTGAGCTTGCCGTCCCTGCTCCCCCACCTGCTGCCTATGTCGATCATGTTACCTCAGAGAAACCAGCCGTTCCGACTACCTGGACCTGGTCTCAGATTCAAAGCTTGCTTTTACATCTGGAAGACCTGCTGGCTACAGTTGTAGAGCAAGTGTACCTTGATCGATACACGCTGAACACCGACTTTGACGGGCGGTTATCGAACATTCGCCACGAGGAGGCAGAAAGGCTATCCGCGTCTCGAATGTCCCATACTGCGGTTCTCGTCGCTGAAGTAGATCGGGTAGGAGACCAAATTGTGGAGGCTTCAAATCAAACGGCGGCGCATCTCGCAGTCATCGTTCAAAATGAGGCAGAACTTGAACAGCTCCGTGACGAACTCGCGAAGTTGGAAAAGACCCAACAGCAGGTAAGCGGCGATAAGTTTTGCAGGATACTTGTTTCATTGAGCTCGACGGTTTGTTCTTAGATGAAAGACTACATGGGGAAGTTCGAGCAATGGAGAAAAGACGATCAGGCCAAGATCCAGGATCTCACCACGCGACTTCGCGATCTCAGGGCACGACCAAGAACTCCTCTCACGCCACCCAGCCCTGACGAGATGCGAGAAGTTCTGCGCAGCGTGCTCAACAAACATGTGGATGAGATTGGCTCTCAATTTGCTACCATGCTTTGTGCCGCATGCGCCACAAACAATGAAGACTTTTTGCGCGCTGTTACCACGAAGCTTCAGCCGACTCTTGAACTCACGGAAAAGCTTTTCGAGCGTGCTGGTAGGATTCAGGAGAATTTGCTGGTGTAGGCGACTTTGGATGGGACTGATTTGATTCATCGGAAGCTTTTGGACGTGCCAGGACAGATTATAGAGATTTATAGGACCAAAGGTAAAGGCTATACTTCGCCGACGAGGTTAAGATCTGTTTGGTGTGGCTGAAGATGGGCGTGCGTATGGCGTGACTTGGGATGGTAAGGCAGCAGCAGTTGAAGAGGGCGGCATATCAGTGCACCAGGCCATAAGCACGGGTTCCGTCAAAGCGATGAGAGTGGATGGTGAAACAGGTCTGATGGGTCGAAAGGCGTAGGCTTCTGGCTGCGAAACAAACTGAGCGAGGGGTTGCTCTGGGATTTCAGAACGGGCAGGAGGCTGGAGCGACTCGAGATCAGGTGTCTTTTTGGGCGACTGAAAAGAGGTCAACGAATAGGGTAGAAGGCAGACAAAGAGGGTGGCCAGACCTTAACATCCTCCATCTCCTCTTCTGCCATCTCTACCAGTTGTTCTGCAAGATATGACGGGCGTCGAATACATTCTGCTCCATAGAAGTGTGGGGTCAGTCAATATCGTTCGGACATTCAACCAATGAGAGTCTGGTCGCGTCCGATGCACCTTTCGGGCCAGATATCATTCTGTGCAGGACGGCGCGGCTGCGAGCAGAGTATGGAAGCGGGATGGGTGTCGCAATGGGTGCACTTGTATCGTCGTCCGAGCTCGAATGCGGTAACATCGTCACGGTCGTTGCGCCGATAAAGGTTTCCCTAGCAGTTTGAAAGCTGTCGGATTCCTGCCGCTTGTTCGCCTCCGTGGTAGTCATAGAGCAAAAATAATCTGAAGATTAGAGCGGCTAGCGTCTAGACCAGGTGAGTGAGGATATCGAACTTGAGAATGACTGGGGTCAAAGTAAGAGTGTGCTTGTCACGCTTGATCCGACGTCTGAAGTTCAATGGCTTGCAAACTCCTCTCACCTCAAATCTAGTAACATTTCAAGAAATAGGAATGTATAATTGGTACAGTCGTGAATAGAAAGAAGCTTCCATGTACCCGTGAAAGAGCACACGCTCAGGCTGACTCCTTGTTAATCTTCTGCACGAGTTCGTTGACAACCTTCGAATCTCGCAAGTAGCATATGTTGACGGTGTACACGCCAGTGTCTCTGTCCCTCTAATCATACAGCATTCAGTATTACGCGCAATGAAGGACAGAGTGAACCCTTACCGTGAATGCATATACCCAACTCTCATAGTAGAAAAGCCAGTCACATTTGTGTGTCGCTCGGCCTATAAGCTCGCTATCGTCCAGCACACCTGATGGTGCGTCATTGGCGAAGACAGGATAGAATTGCTGAGATGAGCCGCGCTTCCGTTTGATTGGCATGAACTTATTCGCCGACAAAGGGCGGTCCCCAACAGCATAGACAGACATGAGATCGCCTATCTGCTTGGTGTAGAAGAAACCGCTGAAAGGGTTGCAGTCGCTTTTCCCTGGAGAAATTCGCGCGTTCTTGGGACCCCATGATAGCCAACGCAGTACAACAGGATAGGTAATAAACCTCTGCCTGGAGAAGCTGAGCGCAAAATCCGTTAAGACCACGACCTGGCCCGTGAAGTGAGAGACGTGATGGAAGGCCAGGTTGAACCCAACGATGAGAGACGTGTTCTGGCCCGATCCAAGTCTCATTTGACGCGCCCGAGGACTTTCGAACGTATCCAAAGGTGCACATTCCAGATGTACGCACTGCTTGACAGAGGCAGACAAGCCCGGAAGCAGAAGGACTGCCGTCTTCTGCAGCGCATCGCCTACCAAAGTCCAAAGGTCTAGGCAGAAATTATCGGGGTTGGTTGTGATGACTGTGGAGGAATCCTCGTGCAGAAAGGAGAAAGATGACATGGTGTCTCCTTCAGCAACGATTAACTGCAGAAAATAAATCAGGCACTGTAAGATATATATCGCAAGTAAAACACTGCAGAAAAACTTCTCACCGCCTCCAAATTTAGTGGAACCGCCGCTGACTCTGATCTGTCGCGCTTGTGCATGAAAAAATAAGACGATGGTTTCCCTCCTGGATTTATCTCCCGGAGCAAGATGCCAACGAAAGTTCGAGTGGCCAACACCGATGCGGAGGCAGGGCATACAGCGCCAGATATTGGAAACCGAGATTGCAGTTGCGAGCTGGGACCATCGTGCCAAATATCCAGGTAAGTTTCAGTCCACATAATCATAGGCCGCCTATCAAATGAGCTCGTATAAAGTCGGAGAAAGAGGATTATTCAAACAAACTTTACGACAGTGAGAAGCTCCTTTGGTACTTCGAGATATCGGAATGCCAAAATCTCCTCTGTGGGATGCAGGGGTGCTCCAATTGATCCCATTGAAGGAGAATCATCGAGCATTGGCAACGAAGCCTTCGAGATGCGTGGTGTGCCATCGGGCCAGGAATCTAAGCAAAGAAATGATTCCGAAGTGATTTGGACTTTTGGACGATCCCGCTGAAGCTTGGGGTTCTTGAACGCTAACGTTTTGACTTTGCAGATGCGCATAGAAGCGAATTCGAGGTGAGTCGAAGTAGTGCCACAGCCCAGAGTGCACTATATAATCTTCGCGCGCATTCATGGCCCTATAGTCAAAGCAAAACATGAAAGCTAAAATACAAGGCCCATCAATGCCACTCACAAGGGCTTTCATATCTTTGTTGTCGAGGAACAATAAGCTGATGTCTGCTGATAGCCATGCTTCGGCGGTGCAACGTGAGGATGAGTGACGCTTGCATCCCAGTGCCCTCAAGGTCCGAAAAAAAAAATCAAGTTCTACGTGCACCTTGAGGCGCGCATCGGTTCGCAGATGTCGCTCTCCCAAGTAGCCCATAGCACATCGAAGACGAAGACTGAGAGGCGGAGTAAAATTTCGTCAATTCGCTCAGATACAATCGATAATCACTCATCCTCTTCCTCGTCATCATCATCGTCAGCCTCATCCTCCGAGACTTCCTGACCAAACTCCCTGAGCCTCGCCTTATCCTTCTTCCGTTTACTGGTCACCTCGTCCAATAACACCAGAAGGTCCTCCTGCTCCTTCTCCGTCTCTTTCTGCTTCTCTTCTGACTCATGCAGTTTCGAAGACAAAGTGGCCACCTCCGCTTTCACAGCGGCCAACTATAATTAAAGTGAGTATTCGAGTCGTGTGCCTAGTTGGATCAGACTCACCTCATTTGTTCTTGATGTCGTGAGCTCTTTCACCTTGCGCTGCAAGTCTTCGATCTCCTGCGCTTGTGAACGGATCACGTCGCGCAACGATGCTATCAGCATCGTAGCTTCAGCACTCTGACCTGAAGATGATGAGAGTTGATCCGGCTCAGTCGAGAATCCTCTCTGTAGGGTATCTGCAGCGCAACGTATGAGAAGAGCTCGACGAGAGGATAGAGTCAACCTACAGTAGTTTGACTTCCAGAAGTCGACGAAGGCCCAGTCGAACAGGACCTCCCCCTCGTCTTCCACTTCCGGTTTCAAGGAAGGCTGCAGGTGTGAAGATGTCGGATAAGGAAGGACGACTGAATCTGGCCCGACGGCTTTGAAACGCTCATCCTCACGGAGACGGCCCATGCGCCCGATGAGAGTGTCCACGCCAAGACGGTTGAGGATGGGGTGTATGGTTGCTCTGAGGGAAACAGGTCATGACAGAACGTTCCTGGAGAACCACCACCACCCACCTCGTAATTTCACCGGGTTCGCGATCGAATTCGTAGCAGATCCCGAGGAGGAAGGCGCACAATGCTGGAACAACCGTGTCAACCTCCGACGTCTGGTTGATGGGATCCACAAGCTGGGGGTACAACGATGTTAGTTAAAAACGTCTTACATTTGGCAACGAGAGGAAGTCACATACAACACTGAATCCACCAGCGTCAAGAAACTCTCTCACTGAACGGGGGTCTTCCCACAACCACTGCGATAGAAGGGTAAGATACCCGACAACGAGGCGATCCCATTCCCTACGATCCCGATCCGACGTGTCGGTGCGGGACCGGGACAAGAGTGATAGGGACAGGTTCTCGCTAAGAATCTGGAGCAGCGCCTGCGGTGGCTCGTCGTCGTCATCTTCAGGCGGTGGGGGTGGTGCACCGTCTGCGGGCACGAAGAAGGAGCCTGTATTGTGATCCGGGAGGACAGACACCGGAGGTGGTGTAATTGATCGCGCGAGGGCTTTTACGCGCGGAGAAGATCGAAGGAGGTGGGAGAAAAGAAGCGTCGCGAGGTGTGTGGATGTGACATTGGCTGGGTCAAGGGTGGAGGAGGTGCTTGGCGGTGCTATGAGGGCATGAAGAAGGGGCGTTATGGGAGGTGGTCCTAATGATCCTGCGAACGGATTTAGATGAAGCGATAAACGATATCATGTGAAGTGTACCTTCTGAGGGCAGCATCGCTTGAACAATAGCTTGCCGGGTCTCCTCCTTGCGGACGAAATTCTGAACGTAAAGCAATTCAGGTTTTTGCAGTACTCCGATAAGCGGACACGGTTACCTCAAACACAGCGACAGCTGCTGTTCGTAGTTCTAGTCCATCCTTTAACCGCTTCCCGCTTTCAAGTCCGTTGTATTCTCCGTGAAGAGCTAATTCGACGAGCACATCGAGGGCGGACGCATGCTCCAGACGGTCCCATTCTTCGCCGTTGGTTTCAGGGACTGGCATGTAAGGCGTCAATGTTACTTCTGGAAGCGGGAAAACTAAAGTCGCTGGAAGGAGGCGGAGTGCCTATTTCACCGGTGTCAATTTTGGCTGGAAAGAGTGGTACTCCACATACCTGGGTCTTGAGAGGGGTTGGTGCGTTTGATGCCAGTGCAAGTTCAACGAGACACCTTGTAAATGCATAGGCTTCTTGAGCCTAACATCCTTGTTAGGCAACGGCGAAGGTTGAGTACTTCGCGACTTACGCTACCGCCCTTGGAACCCACGAGTATTCCGATGATTCCTATCACCAGGGACGCATTTGCTTGCTTCTGTGCGTCCCAGAACTGCAATGCAAATTCCTGAGGCGCAACATCTTGTATTTGTAGATTTGGCGGAAAGAGAAGGAGGGAGCAGAGCACAGGAGGTATAGGGGTCTCTCGGAAATAACTCTGGAAATAACGAGAAAGTCAGGAAAGCGTATTGCGGGGGTACACAACACGCACTTGGTTCGAGGAATTGAACCGAAGTAGACCATCCACGCATGTCAATGCGCCACTGGTGACTGCGCCGCCTTCTACTCCGCCTTCCTGGTTCACGATGTTGAAAAGCTTTTCAAACGCCCCTTCGAAGGCAAGAACTTTCTGGATGTCGGGACTCTGTGATATTAGGGCTTGAGCCATGGTGATCGCCTCTGGAATCATAATTACATGAGGGAACAGTGGATACAAGGCACTTGTACTACTCACCATTTCTAATGATCTCCCTCTTGTCCTCTAGAACGGCTACAACGCTTGTAGTACCACTTGGGGCCTTGAGGAAATAACCCTGGACCAATTGCCGCCTGTTCTGTAATAACGTGGAGAGATATTGGAGAGTTGCGAAGCGCGTATAGAAGTTTTGGTCTCCAAGCAGCGCAAATAAGGTATGTGTAGCCTTCTCGTTGGCCAGCACATAATCGGTGTGGTGGAATCCAAGGTCCTTGGCCGCTGCATCTCCTTCCTCTGTGTCGCACAGAAGCTGTAGGGTCTCTATTACAGCCTTCCCTATGTCCGCATCTATCTCCGCGTCGTTTGAGAGGACCTCTAGTAGACCAGGCAGAGCACGATCGCCGACATCTTGCTTGCAATCCCGAGCGAGGCCTTTCAACGCCAACACCGCAGCCCGTCGGTCGGCGAGAAGAGTAGCAGGTGACAGTCGATCGCTGAGCCTTCCGATAGTATCCGAGGCCGTCTGGGGTGCCCCAGTGGGCCCTCGCAAGGCAACATAAGTTTGGGAGAGGAATTCCATGTGAAGTTGCGAGATCGGCCACCGTCACGTACACTATTTCACCACGTGGCCCCCCAACAATTACGCGAGTTTCGAAAGCTGAGCTCTTCCTCGAACGACGAACATAGTATTAGTACCGCTTCGTACCGAGAACGTTCTACATTTTCTTCTCAAAGATCGCTTGGTGGTATCTAGCAACACCGTAGATGCGCTCGAAAAAGCTCCAATCGTGTACATCTAAATAAATAACTTACTAACGGTCAGATGGAGCGGTCTAAAGTCAACATGAACGTGTATGAAACGTAGGAATTCAACCCCGAATGAAATTGTCCCAGTGTTTCATGCACGAGTATCCATCATAGTCTGCCCGATATCAGCGTCGCACCCATCATGAAGAGACCCAACACTTACCGAAGCTCTTGCCCATATCACACGAGCACTTGCCCTTCTGCCACGTGTCCACCTTCTGCGGGCAGTGCGTGTACGGGTTGTGCTCGTAGCCTATCTCGTCAAAGAAGTGCAGTTGACTCTTGTTCGCGAAGAGCGCCGCCCCGATACTGTGCACCGGGGCATCACCCCAACGCTACGAGAGCATGTCAGCAGAGCTAAAAGACGCTGTTCGCGCACACACCTCGTAGTAGAAACCGCCTTTGGAGTCGAGGTATTCGAAGAACGCGGTATACGCGGGTCCCCGCCAGAAGTGCATGTCCGCGATCTCGAAGTTGCTCCAGAAGTGGCAGAGATTGTATTTATTCCCCCCGTCATGAGACATGAAGCCAAGCGCGTTGTCATCTGCGATGAACTCGGGATGCAGCGCCATAAAATCGCGAACGTGCCCCCATAGCGTCGGGATTGTCTTCTCAAACTCGTACATCGTGATGGTCCAACCGTAGACCTTGTTGTTGTCCTCCATGAAAAGGAAGGGGTCAAACTGGAGGTCACAGTGGAAGTGCACCTCGGGTTCTATCCGCCAGTACCACCGATACTTGAGCATGAGGGGGTGTTTGAAGAAGAACTGGGATGACGTCATTAGCGTCCTAGAAATTCGAAGGGTGCACATACGCCAGAATTGAATCGACACATGTTGCGGTACCTGCAGAAATCAATATTGATCAAGTAGTTTGGTGTATTATTTACTTACGAGATACTGCCTGTGGTATTGTCAGTTTCGATGTGTAGCAACAGTTAGTCCACGCACCGCCGTAAATTATTTTCTCCTGCTCCATCCTCTCGCGTTCCTTCTGCGCCCTGGGTTCATCAATCCACTCTGGCTGGTACCAGTGGTCGCGCGGGATCTGTCCAAATTCCATCAAGGATCCAGATAGCACCGATATGCGCCTCCAACAATGCGTCAACGCCACGTCAAAAACCTATCGCTGTGCGCACCTTTTGAACTCGTCCGAAAATGGCTCCTCGTTGAGGAATACGTATGGATAGCCCCTGCCACGGTTGAACCGGTCCTCAATGTCGCGTACGCTGCGAACCGCGCCATTTATGTCTGAATTGCGCGCAAGGATGACAAAGGTTGCGTTAGCGCGGCGGTCGACAGCCAGCGTCGCATTTGTATCGCCCTTAGGAAAGTAGTAGTCATCCGGAATGAGGGGTTTGTCGACTTTCTTGCTCCCTGGCACGAAGTTGGAGAGAGCAGTCGCACGGCTGTAATCTTCATGCGAAAAGCGTAAGATAGAGTGCAGGATGATCTGTGATGACATTTAGGTTGGCCAAGTTAGGCACAGCGCCAAGAAGTGACGCACGAGAATTCCAAAGACAACCAGAAGGTACCGCGCCCATGTTTGCATGGCGTCGAAGACTATAGCGAACGCCTGAGAAGAATTAGTACGGCGCAAGTGGAATGAAATATGATGAACGGCATGGTATGACCGGCATGCTGTAGTA